>JADRCH010000116.1:4238970-4254247 GCA_019843965.1 Rhynchomys soricoides
TCATCCCTGTGCACCTGCAAAAGATCAAGAGGCCAATAGGAAGGACCAAGCACCAGCTGATGGGAGAACATGGAGCCAGATAGTAATCTCGCTGGCAGACAGACAGCACTCTTGGTTTCTGTAAGTACTGGGGAAAGGAAGTCATTCTTCTGCCAAGTCTTAAACTGGAAAGATGTGTGCACTCGTGTTTGTGTGTAGAAAGAAGAGGGGAAATAGAGGAGAGGACGTGCTGAAGATAGGTTGTCAGGATGTATGGTGTCTAGATTGCCCATGTGGTCCCATCCTGGAGTGCTAGCTGTAGAGGGTTCCATGCTTCCTACCTTACCCGATTGATGGCTCCATAACCTCTACCCTGGATCTATAAGGGAGTATAGAAGGAGTTTTACCTCAGTCCTTAAAAAGTTAAAAAATAGTAGTCCATGATCTCACTCTGGAAGTGTGAGTGAGTGTTGCTGGGGCCATGGTCTTTCTCCTTTAAGGGTAAGCATAGTTGGGATCATGCTCCACTTCCCAGAATGCATGAGTGTAATGGTCTAGGGGATGCTGGGATTGTGTGAGATCTCCAAACTTGCCTCACTAGTGTCATTAATTGCTTCCCCATCTCACACCCACATTAGCATGAACACACACACACACATACACACACACACACACACACACACACACACACACACAGGGGCATGCATGCATACATGCACACACACATGGAAAGAAGGAACCCACACTTTCCATGTTGATGATAGCATCACTGCCTTCCTTGGCCTCAGACTAAAGTGGTAGCTGGAAAGCCAGCTTATTTTGTACATGTAGAAACGGAGGCCAGAGGTGCTCTAGGGCAGTGCCTGAAGTCACAGTGGGTTAGGTCGGCCACACAGCAGATGAATGATCCCTTACAGGACCATGATTGGACTCAGAGTAGAAAGCTGGAGAAGACGAGGGGCTGTAGCACTCCATGGAGGGAGGTCCCATAGCTGGGTATGTCCAGGAGCATTGGGTGAAATGATTCCAAGTAAGGATGCAGTTGTGGGAAGAGTGGGATGGCGAACTCCTGAAGTCCTATGTGATAAGTGCTGGTGCCATCTCCTGGTCTTGGATCTTCCCACTGATGGGTGTGTGAATGAGAATTAGGGTAGCTCACAGGATTGGTCTTGGTCCTGATAATGAAAACTAGAGTGGATCCAGACTGTGTGATGATCTATGTGCCCCAATTTTAAACAGTATCTGAGGGGAAAGGCTGGCAGGTGTGGATGAAAGAAACCAACAAAGGGAACATGAAGGAAAGTCAGGGATGAGGGTTGCCATTGTGAAGGGATTCACCTCTGGGGCTCTTGAGGGGGGCACAAGGGAGCAGGGAAGAGAAGAACTGGTGGAGTTCTATAGGGGCTTCGGGGATAGACAGAGCTCAGTGCTCTGAGACAAGGGGAATGACACAGTCCAATGGATGGACTGTGGTTTGCATTTTGTGAACACCTTGGCACCTGCAGATAGCAGGCATCAAGGCTTCCAGGAAAGTGGTGGCAACTCCTAGGAATGCTGTGATGTGGGAACCCCTAGGGTTACATGTTTTCAGGGCCTCTGGATGGATGGACTCTCATCATTGATGGGTAGCTCTAGTGCTCACCCATTTACAAGGCTAACTCAGATCTCACAAACTTTCAGCTTCCTTACTGGTGGGTCCCAAGTGAGATGACATGTCCTCGTGAAAGACAACAAAAAACAGGAAGGGAAGTTTGTGTGAAGACCCAAGTCACAAAGCCATAGGACTGAGAAATCCTCAGAGGTTGGAAGAGGCAGGGAGATCCTTCTCAAAAAAAGAAGATGGTCAAGGGAGGAGAGGGCCATTTTGTACTTTGATTCTGAACTTCTGGCCCTCCAAATTGTAAAGGAAGAGATGCCTCTTTCCTGAAGACCCAGCTATAGTCCTCAGTGATCTTGAAAAGTGGATAAGAACACAGGTAAGCCCAGGCATTTGGCCTACCTAGGATAGTTGTCATTGAGGGAAAGAACAGGAGAGGGTTCTATGTCTGCCCCATGTCCAGGAGCTCTGTCTGCTTGGGAAGGTGTGGTGTGTTTTGGGACTACATTATTGCCACGTGGATGGCTTCTTTTGCAGGCCTGGAGTCACATGAGTGTTCTGGGCAGAAAAGGAAACTTCTAGAAGCGAATTTCTTGGAGACAGGTTTGAATTTGGGGAAGTTTTTGGTGCCATTAAAGCCGCTGTTCCTGCTGTAAAATGCTACTGCGTGTTTCAAAATTCTCCAGGACAGTGTTGAGTCTTCTCTAAGTCAGTTCAGTAATAGCCACTGCCATTGGGATCTAAACATCTGGTCCTGGACACAGTCTAGGGTGTGACTGTGTTTCTTCCCAGCTAAGTGGCCACAGGGGGGCTTTGAAACACACATAAGATTCTCAGAGGAGGGTCATCAGGACTCTCCAATAGACTGGGATTGCCTAAGGGTGCTGCGACTTGTGTCCCATCCAGGACTGCCCATACCCATAGATTGCTTGCTGTTAGGATGCAGCTGCCTATCACTGTGGGAGTGATAATTAATAATGGTTGATGGCATGGGTAAAATCCTCATCTGCAAGTTGAGCCCCTTCAAAACTGAATTCTCATCTCACTAGGACCTTGGTTATGGTTGTGTGCACTTTCAAACACACTTTCTCTTTTAGAATCATTATGGACTTCTGGAAGTGTGTGTTTCTTTTGTTCATCTTCCTCAGTGCTAATGGCTGTTGGGGTGAGAACTGGATCCAGGCACCCGGCTCACAGCTGCACCCACTTTGTGTAGCTCTCTCCTCTTAGTTCCCATGTCCTTTCCTGCCCCAGGTCCCCGCTGGGTTTTGGACTCCAGGTTCCCCTAATTGTGAGGGAGTAACTGCCCATGCATGAAGCCCCAGGCTATGATCTCCAGTGATCTTGAGCAAAGAGGTGGGTCAAGACACCGGTGATTGCATTTTCAGGCTGGATTTCATGGTTCTCGTCAAGACTGAATGGCCACAGGAGCCAGCAATTCTCTCGTCACAAGCCAAGTCTGCCCTATGCCTCAGACAGAATGCGCTTGCCTGGCCAGAGTTCAAGCCCAGGTCAGTGAAAGAAACAAAGAGATGAAGGAAGACTCTGCAGAATAAGGATTGCTGGAAGTCTGTGAGGGGATCCTGATAACTGTCTGTCTGTAGTCATGTGCTCAGAGGCTACTCTCATATCTGGTAGAACCAGATGGACAAGGATCTAGCCAGGGTAGGGAGCCGATGTATTCTGATCCGCTCAGTGCAGGAAGGATGCCGACTAAGGCTGTGTGCTTCTAGATGGTAGGACACAGCACAATACCCTGAAGTATGCATTCAGCATAGGCTTCCAAATATACACTCAACACAATTCTCATGGATCCGTACTGAACACAGCACCCATCAATGCTAACATCACACAGCACTACTCATCAATATACACTCATTGCGGTACCCGAAGATGACCACTCTGCATAGCACTTACAGATGCAAGACCCTTTGCTGTAGCACTGTGAGCCTTCATGCTGGGTGCCATAGCTTTGGAGGTGATCCTGCCCCAGCCTCAATGTGGACATGTATGATGGGGTTTCAACCACACTGGGAACATAGCTCTTCTATGGTTCATTTTATACAACATACTTTAAAATCATAGTCGTGAGTCTGATATGAGAAGCAGACACTTATCCTACCTGGGTCTCCGGGAGCCTCACTTTGGGAACAAGGAGGGACCTCTTTTGGCTGGTGACTCCCAGGTCAGCCACAGTGAATAGATGAGCCTTGGACAGATTCTTGGAATGTGGGCTCCTCAAATGTAGGAAGGAACAGCTATGTTTTTTTTTTTTTAGCCAGAGTCCTATGTCTCTAGGGTCCAATTACCCCCTTGTAGCTGATGAAGCTGTCCATACTGATAATGAGCTGGATCAGGGCCTCTGGGGCAGGTTATCCCTGCTACTGCCAATGCCTGTCAACTTGTGGAGTGTCTTGCCTTCCATTCCACTTGCCTGGTTGTCAGGCTGCTGCACCCCTCACTGGAGAAGCACTGTAGTGAGGATCCCTGGGCTCAACAGTTATACAAGTGTTAGTGTTGAGAGCTAGACTGGTCTGCAGCAGAAACCCAGGCCTGTGTACCTTAGCAATGTGGGAGAAGGAGGGAGGTAAACACAGAGGTGACTCTCCTGATCCCTCAGGAACCATAAAGCATCAGAGGTGCTAGATAATCCAGCAGATTTTGACTCATGTCCAGACCCCCAGGACCTCACTTGCAGGGGGATGTCTGATGGACCCACAAGGCCTTCCACTCTCAGGCCTCATTGCCCATACCTCAGTTATCTTGATCTCTCATTTGCCTCCACTCTTTCCCTCAGCTCATGTATCTTGAGGCCTCTATGGAGGGTTTTGGTCAAGCTATTTCCTGTGGATTGTTCTTTCCACGTTTCCAGCTCTCTTCCCTTCACTTCCTTCAGCTTCTGCATACTTCTGGATTATTAGTCTCTTACTTCCTCTCCAAGTTCTAGAGGCTCCTGGCCCTTGGGCCTGTGGTAGCCTTGTCATCTCTTCCTCTTTGTGTGTTAAAACTGCTTGTATCTGTCTTGCAAGGACCCTTGTCGTTGTATTGGAAGCTACCCTGATAATCCACAATGAACTTGTGATATGAGTTCTTTAACTAATTACAAATGAAACAGTCTTTTTCCCCAAATGAGTTACCATTTATAGATTTCAGAGATATGACAAGGATGTATGTTGGGTGATTTTCAGCTAATTACTGTGACAGTGTACTGTTTATATTGCACATGCCACAAATCACATTCTTACAGTAAACCATGATTGTGAGCCTGGTGGGATCTGTATTTAACCAAGAGACACATCTATGGGCTGCTTTCTGAAGGCATCAGGAGATAAGATTCCCTAAGCAGGGAGTCTCTTCCTCAGAGTGGGGACAACTTCCAAAAAAATGCCTAGGTACATGGAGGTCTGAGGAAAAATCATCTGAGTCTCACATCTTGCATTTCTTTATAGTTGGGAACTGAACCGTTTTCATATGCTTATTACCATGTGTAATTTTTTGAGAACTATCTGTCATATTATGTCATTAGCTCATTTATTGATTGGGTTGTTTGATTTCTTGTTTAGGTTTTTTATTTTTAGTTCCTTGTATACCTAGACATCAATTCTCTGTGAGATGTGTAGCTGGCAGATTTCCTTACATCCTGCAGGCTGCCAGTCCTCTCAGTTGTTTCTTTTGCTCTATAGAAACTTTAATTTCATGAGGCCCTATTGGCCAGTTGCCTTTAATCCTTGATAAAATGGAGTTCTGTTGAGAAATTCTGGCCTATACTTACACTTCAGATGTTTTCCACATTTTATCCTCTAACAGTTTCAGAGTTTGGGGTCTTAGGTTAAGGCCTTTCATTCATTTGGAGTTAATTCTTGCAAAGGGTAAGATACAGAGGTCGAACCTCATTCTTCTACATGTAAATATCCAGTTTTTCCAGCACCATTTGTTGAAGTTTTTTTTTTTTCAGTGTATATTTTTGGCATCTTTCTCAAAAATAAAATCAGGTGGCTGTGGCTGTGCATGGTAACATTTGGGTCCTCTGTTCTGCTCCATAGATTTGTGTGTCTGTTCTTGTAACCATATCATGCTGCTTTTGTTACTAAGGCTCTGTTGTATAACTTGAAATTGATGGTGCCAATCATCCAGCATCATTCTTTTTGCTCAGAATTGCTTTGGCCATCTAAAACTTTTTGTTTTTCCAAATGAATTTTAAGATTTCTATTTATCTCTATGAAAAATGGTATTGGAATTTTGATTGGGATTGTATTGAATCTGTAGATTGATTTGGTAATATGTTTACTGTTGATCATCAACTTGACAGGACCTGGAATATCTGGAGACAGACCTTCAGGCACATCTGTGAGGGAATATTTAACCTCTGTACACGTGTGTGAGGGACTATGTTGATTATTCATTGTTCATTGTTTAATGAGGTAAGCCACACTAAAAATGGGCAGATCTATTCCCTAAGCTTTAGTCCTGGACTGCATGAAGAGGAAAGAGCTAGATGAGCACAGATGTTTGTTGTTTTATAATTTTTTGACTGCAAGTGCAATGTGACCACCTGCCTCAAGCTCTTGCCACTGGGACTCCTCTACCAAGATGGATTGGAACCTTCAACTAGGGGCCAAACAAACCCTTCCTGATAAGTTGCTTTTGTCAGGATATTTTATCAAAGAAACAGAAAAGCAACTAAGACAGGTAGGAGTGATATTTTCATTCTCTATATTTTATGAAAAGTATGTAGGATGGACAAAATCTTGGTGAAAGTAATCAAAACAGAGAGAAGACATAACCAGAAAATTAGAGATGAAAAGTGGGAAGTCAAGTCACCCACTATTATTGTGTTGAGGTTAATATGTGACTTTATATCCAATACTATTCATTTTATGAAATTGAATGCACCCATTTTGGATGTATATATTTATAATTGTAATGTCTTCTTAATAAATTGTGCTCTTAAATGGTACAATGTGACCTTCTTTATCACTTTTGATAAGTTTTGGCTTGAAGTCTATTTTGTCAAATATTAAAACAGTATTGCCTGCTTGTTTCTTAGTTACTTTTACTTGGAATACTTTTGTCCATCCTCTCACATTAAGATGATGTTTGTCTCTGATAGTGAGATGTGATTCTTGAGGCAATAGATAGATCCTCACATATATATGTATATGTATTGGTTTTGAGCCTACCCTTTAATGGCTGAGCCATTTCTCTAGCCCTGTATCCCTTTTTTTTAAAAAAAAAAATCTGGTCTGATAGATTGGAGAATGAGACCATTAATACAATTATTACTGAAGTATGTTAATTTTTGATGCAGTGTTTGGTGCTTTCTAAATTATTGTTTTCTAAATTACTCTTCTTGTATGGTATATTCTTTTCCTTTAGCTTCTTGAATGCCTTTCATTCTCTTTGGACCCCCAAATTCCTCTGTATATCTGGCTTACTGATCATGAGTAGTTTTTCTTTAGCTTTTATCTATGACAGATAGTTTTGCTGGGTATAGTAGCTTATGTTAAAAGCTATGATCACTGAGAATATGAAATAGATTCTTCCAACCCTTCTGGCTGTTAAAATTTCTGTTGGTTAAGCATCTGTTATTTTTATGGGTCTATTCTTAAATATGACATGATGGTTCTCCCTTGCAGCTTTCTTAGTCTTATGTATTTAGTGTTTTAACTATAATATAGAACAGACTCTTTATTTTTGTCTTTTCCATTTGGTGTCCAGTATGCTTCTTGTGCCTGGTTTAGCATCTCTTTCCCCATATTGAAGAAATTATCTGGCATGATTTTTTGACAATACTTTCTATACCTTCAATATTAAATTCTCCCTTTTCTATGGCTAGAATCCACAGATCTGATATTTTCATAGAATCTACTTGTCTTAGTCATGGTTTCTATTCCTGCACAAACATCATGACCAAGAAGCAAGTTGGGAAGGAAAGGGTTTATTCAGCTTACTCTTCCACATTGCTGTTCATCACTAAAGGAAGTCAGGACCGGAACTCAAGCTGGTCAGGAAGTAGGAGCTGATGCAGAGGCCTTGGAGGGATGCTTCTTACTGGCTTGCTTCCCCTGGCTTGCTCAACTGGCTTTCTTATAGAGCCCAAGACTACCAGCCTGCAGATGGTACCACCCACAAGAGGCCCTCCCCCTTGATCACTAATTGAGAAAATGCCTTACAGCTGGATTTCATGGAGACATTTTCTCAACTGAAACTCCTTTCTCTGTGATAACTCCAGCTTGTGTCAAGTTGACACACAAAACCAACCAGTACAATTGACCCCTTGTCAACTGGACACACAAACACATCACCCCTAAGCCTGAACCCTTACTTCCTTATTCATCCCCAAGATCTAAATAACTTCAAAAGCCCCACAGTCTTGCACATTAAAAGTTCAGTATCTTTAAAATATCCAATATCCTTTAAAATTCAAAGTCTTTAAAAATTCAAAGCCTCTTAACTGTGGGTTCCACTTAAATACCTTCTTTCTTCAAGAGGGAAAAATATCAGGGCATAGTCACAATCAAAAGCAAAAATCAAACTCCAACTGTCCAATGTCTGGGATCCACTCACGATCTTCTGGATTCCTCCAAGGGCTTGGCTCACTACTCCATCTCTGCCCTTTGTAGCACACACCTTGTCTTCTAGGCTTCAGATGCCTGTATTCTTCTGCTGCTGCTGTTCTTGGTGGTCATCTCATGCTACTGGCATCTCCAAAACACTGCTGTTTTCTGCTATAATTAGGCTTCACCAATAGCCTCTCATAGGCTCTTTTCATGGTGCCAAGCCTCACCTCCTTTGCATGACCCCTTCAGTCCTGGGCCATTAATTGCAACTGAGGCTGCACCTTCACCATTGGCCTTCCACGGCCTCTCACAGTGCCCAGTCTCAGCTGCTCTTCATGACCCCTTCATGCCTTCAAAACCAGTACCACCTGGGTGATGCTTACACATTACCAAGTCTAGCCACAGCACAAGGTACAACCATGGCCATCTCTGGAACACAGCCTCTGTGCTCTCAGAAAACACTTTTCAGAAGATTTCACCTCATTGATGCTGGTCTCTTCCCAATCACTGTCAATTTCCCAGTTCTAGCTAACCAGCATCAACAGTCCCAGTAATGCAATGATTTTGCTTTAGTAGTTCTGGTATCTTGTTAATCACAGATGATTTCTTCATACCTAGATAACCAAAACCACAGAATCTTAAATAAACTAGCAATGGCCCTGATAAGAGTCTTTAATCTTCCCTCTGAAATTTCACAAGCCAGGCCTCCATCCTCTGCACTGTTTTCAACATTACCTTCCAAGCTCCTACAGAACACTCCACAGAGCTCTTAACATCCCAATGGCTGTTCTAGCTCAAAGTTCTAAAGTCCTTCCACAGTCCTCCCAAAAACTTGGTAAGGTTGTCACGGGAATACCCCACTATACTGGCACCAATTTGTCTTAATCAGGGTTTCTATTCCTATACAAACATCATGACCAAGAAGCAAGTTAGGGAGGAAAGGGTTTATTCAGCTTACACTTCCACACTGCTGTTCATCAGCAGAGGGAGTCAGGACTGGAACTCAAGCAGGTCAGAAATTAGGAGCTGATATAGAAGCCATTGGAGGGATATTCCTTACTGGCTTGCTTGCTTCTTCTGGCTTGCTCAGCTAGCTTTCTTATAGAGCTCAAGATTACCAGCCCACAGATGGTACCACCCACAAGGGGCCCTCCCCCCTTGATCACTAATTGAGAAAATGTCTTACAGCTGGATCTCCTGGAGGCATTTTCTGAACTGAAACTCCTTTCTCTGTGATAACTCCAGCTTGTGTCAAGTTGACACACAAAACCAACCAGTACACAAGATAACAACAAAAAGGGATAGATATTTAACAGATACCATTACAGCCCAGCCTTAGCCAGTCACAGGCAGCCAATTGTTCCAACCTTACTTCCATTTTCTGTCCACAGATATTGCTACGGTCACTACTCTTCTCTTTGCTGGGACAAAATACCAGGCAAAAGCAATGTAAGGAAATGAGAGGGGTTTTGGCTCTCAGTTAGAGGGTGAGGTCCATCACGGAGGAGAAGGTGTGTTGATAGTGACTATGGCAGTGTAAGCAAGAGACAGCTGGTCTCATTTTACCCACAGTCAGGAGGGAGGGAGAGAGAGGGGATGGGCCATGTTCACTTGGTCTCCTCCTTTTTATTCAGTCCAGGGCACCAATGTGCTTTCTCTACCTTAACCCCAAACCCTCCCTTGAATCCTAGCCACCTCATCCCAGCGAACACCGTGTGTTCACCACCTCATCCCAGGGCTACTCATCCCTTCTAGAAAAGCCCACCAACCCCTGCACAGTCTCTCCTCCTCCCAGACAGTCTCTGCTCATCTCTTAAGCAGCCGTTAAGTAGGCCTAGGCAGGAATTTAAGCTTTAGTGGCCAGACTTGTGCATCTTGGCTCTGCCCCCAGCATCTCTGCCCCCAGCATCTCCCTCGTTTGCAAACTTCAGACTCTAAACACTCTCAGTGACTCTGTGATCTGCACCATTTCAGCTGCTTCCTGCCTCCAAGCCTTGCTGCAGCCTCCTTTCCTCTTCTCCACCCTTCAAGACAAACCACTCGTGTTCTAAAATGTAGGAGCCACACCACCCAGGTTCTCCTCAAACACCTCCTGTGCATTTTCTATCTTCTTGTCCCAGGAACCTCCTGCACATGTGTCTGCTTCATATGCCACAAGCCATCACTCCCAGCCTGTCTCCTTGTTTGTGAAGGGACACCGGGCTCTGTGGTGACATTTAAGGGAGCAACAGTCCCAAGAAGGCATACCTAGTCCCCACTTGACTGTCAACTGAGATCAACTCAAGCAGTAGTAGGGCTTTATTTTCTCAGCAGCAGAAGGGCTATGGTGAGGGATCTTATGAGAAAAAGCTAAAGCTGCTTTCCTGAATTGTTACCAAGCATGCCCTACTAGTTAAAACAAGTCTATGGACTCTCACAGTTCCCAGGTACACTGTGATTTGGGGACCCCTGGAGCTTGTTTTGCCATGCTTCAGTATTTTCACACTTCCACATACTGAGACCTACTGATTCTGCAGACCTGACCTGTCTGGCCCAGCAGAGCTAACTCTCTTTTGAAATGTGCACGATAATTTTAAAGGGGTAGAAAATGCATTCAATCTTACCAAGTCCCACCCTGCTCACATCTACAAGGGAACTGGACGGCATTAGTACACAAACAGTGCCCAGAATGCCCACTCCACAAAGGAAAAAGGCGACACTCTAACTGCCTTCAGCACTAAGGCACTGGCAAGGGTTCCCATTAGCCTCGGAACCAAAGAGGCATGCTGAGGAAATTCTCTGGTAGCAGAAGGTGCCCTTCCTCCTACAATGGAGCTTGACTCAAGCCCAAGGCCTTTCTTAAGGCATCTTTAAATTCTTTGTTCCTCAGGCAGTAGATCAAGGGGTTCAAGATGGGTGTGAGAACTGTATACAGAACAGAGATAAGTTTGTTTGAGCTCCGGGTATCAATGGCCTGGGGCCTCACATACATGAAAAGCAAGGCTGTGTAGAAGATGGTGACCACAGTGAGGTGGGAGGCACAGGTGGAGAAGGCCCTCCACCGGCCTGTGGCTGAAGGGATACGCAGTACAGCCAGGGTGATGTGGCCATAGGAGAGAATGGTGGCCAAGAGTGGGAAGACCAGGATGATGAAGGCCAGGATGAAGTCCACCAGCTCTGCAGTAGAGAAGTCAGTGCAGGCCAGCTTGAGGATGGGGGAGATGTCACAGAAGAAGTGGTTCAAGACATTGGAGCCACAGAAAGTGGCACTGGAGATAAAGTAGACCTTGATCACAGAGATGGTGAAGCCACTAGCAAAAGAGAAGACCACAAGCTGGACGCACAGTCCTGTGGTCATGATGACTTGGTAGCGCAGGGGATGGCAGATGGCCACATAGCGGTCATAGGCCATGGAAGCCAGGAGTACACACTCTGTACACACCAGGGAGCTGAAGAAGTAGAGCTGAGTCATGCATCCAATGAAAGAGATACGTTTCCTCTGCAGGAGGAAGCCATCCAGCATCTTGGGGATGATGTCGCAAACATACCAGATCTCTAAGGTGGACATGATGCCCAGGAAGTAGTACATGGGTCTGTGGAGAGAGACACTGCTCCAGACAGTGAGGATGATGGCCAGGTTCTCCACCAGCACAAAGAGGTAGATGAGCAGGAAGAGGAGGAAGAGCAGGTACTGTAGCCTGGGAGCTGTGGGGAAGCCCAGCAGGATGAATGTGCTGACTTTGGTGATGTTCTCTCCCTTCATGCTTCTGTACCTGAAAGAATCAACAAGTCATTGGGCCAGGAGAAGGGCAGCTGGCAGGAAGAACAGGCAGCCAAACCTGCAGAAATGGAAATGCCAGGGAAAGAAAAAAAATTATAAATGTAGTTAGTAATTGACACCAGATGTTATGGCTCTGATGCTGGGCTTGGAAATAGACTGTCCGCACCCCTCTCTATCCACAGGCATGACAAGACTGTGATCTGCACCCTGGAACCATGCAGCAAATCTGTGGACATGAGAGAGTGGTGGGCTCCTTGTCCTTGCGCTCTAGGCAAGTGTCGCATGATTGCTAGGGTCACCTGGGGTTACTGTTTTGGTTCTAACCAATTCCTTCCACATTAGCAGAGGCTAGACCTTTGTTTGGTTTCAGAGAAGATTTTTTTTAAAAATAGATATGAGGTAATCAGGGCTTCTGGGGTGGTCTGTTTGGGTTATGGAGACTCTATGATCAGGCATTCCCTTGGGACTGTTTTCAGGCACAAGATGATGGCTCCATTCCTTTCTCTGTAGACTACACAAGACATCAACAATGAAAGAATTTCAGCACTATTCTGGGTCAGGGAAAGCTAGAACTCTGGGGTCTGA
Organism: Rhynchomys soricoides; assembly: GCA_019843965.1. Lineage (NCBI taxonomy): Eukaryota > Metazoa > Chordata > Mammalia > Rodentia > Muridae > Rhynchomys > Rhynchomys soricoides. The sequence goes on from JADRCH010000116.1 coordinate 4,251,452, forward strand.
AGGCAGCAGAGTAGAGGAATTCTAGAATAGTCCTCAACTCAACAGGATGAAGAGCGTCTTTACTCTTTCCATGTCTAAGTACCATGAGTCATTTCCTCATGCCCCACTGCAGTTGAGAATGAGTCTCATCTCCACTTTCAGTCTGTGGGTTTACCTGAGGCCATGGCTGCACCAGGACACAAAACACGAGGGCTGCTGCTCTCTTCATGAGATAGCAAGAACAGAAAAAGTGGACCCATGTGGGTGCTGGCTAGACTGTTAAGGTGGGAAGCTGCAATAGCTGGTACTGCTGGGAACTACTCTCATAGACTATAGAAGCAAAGGTCACAGGGTGAGCAAAGTAGTGCTCAAAAGGAAAAGCAGGGAAGGAATCCTGTCTGAGAAGGAAATGCCGGGCTGTCGAGAGAAGGCTGTTCTATTAACCTAAAGCAAATATTTGAAATTAACAAGCCATTCAATGTTCCTTTGGGCTGGGTCTGGCTATGTTTGCTGCTTAATACTACAGAATATTTCTCTGCCATCCAGAAAGGGCAGGCCTGTCAGTCACATCTGATTACTGTAGCTAGAGTGTATGAGAGGGATTCCACCAAAGAATAGAAAGCTTGGTTTTGGCTCATGGTTTCAAAGGGGTTCGGTTTTGTTTTTTGACATTAATCTTGTTGCTCTCAGTCTCTCTAAGCACACCATGGTGAGAGTGTGTGGTGAAGGCTGTCCACCCCACGACAGTAGGGATCATGGGAAAAGTACTAGGGGACCCAGCATCCTCTTCAGGAGCACTTGTCCAATGACCTATCTCCTTTCTAGAATCACCCCCCAAGATTTCATCACCCCCTGGTAGTTCCCCAGGCTATGATGAGCCCTTTGACAGAAGGACTTTCAAAGGACTTCATGGTTTGAATGTAAATAAATGTTTACAGGCTCTTGTTTAAATATTTTGTCCCCAGCTAGGACATATGGCTTAGGTAAAGTGGGTCTTGAAGGCCATATATGATTCTGGAGAAGGCTCAAGCTCTCTGCTTATTTCTCTATATTGTGGGAGGGAAACATAAGCAACTGTGAGCCACAACAAACCTTTACTCTCTTCAGATGCACAGTGAAGGTTTCAAATGACAAACAGCGCGTGCATGCGTGCGCACGCGTGCACACACACACACACACACACACACACACACAAATGCAACATCAAGGCAGAAGACTCCTAAAGCATCCAGACAGAATGAAATGTGTTACAAAATGGAAGATCAACTGGGCTAGATTTAGTCTCCAGTCCCAAACATTGAGAATCCAGAGTACAACAGGGCAGTTTCCATGGAGGGTTGAGAGTAAGTGACCAGTTGTACCTAGACCTGGAGCCATCTGTGTGTGATTGTGGCCAGACTTCTGGCCACCTGTTCTGAACAAGGACTCACACACTCTCCCTTAGTCTGAAACTCAAGTGTCACAGGCATTAATCAGAGACAAAACAGTAAGCCTGGGCCAAGAGCATTACCGTAGGGGAGAACTAACCACAGGAGAGGGCTGTGTGACAGGAATAAACTTTTTAACACCCCTCAGGCCTGCAGGAGCTGTTGGCACATTGACAAAGCAGTGCACATCAGTCCTTGCTAACGGAGAAGACACACAATGGAAGATATTACTTCTTTAGGAAAATGACAAACCATGTTTTAATACTTGAGGGAACCTTGGGTAGGGCTGAGATTGTAATAAGCAAGATATACACATACACATACACATACACATACACATACACATATATGTTTGGCCTCATTTCAATGGAGAAAGCTAGAAGACTTTTATCCTTAGAGTTTGTAACCAGCACATTCTCAAATCTTTTCAAGGTAACTGTTTAACATGACATGGATCCTTTAAGTGTCGCAAGAACAACAAAGAACGGAAATAACGGGAACAGGAAAATGCACCAGGTGACATAGAACAAGGACCGGATTAAGAAAAATACCAACTGTGAAGCAAAATGCAAGTAGAACAGGGTCACCCAGCCAATGGGACTTCTGACCCCAGTGCAGAGTTGGCTACACATATCTACACACACACACACATACACACACACACACCACACACACATACACCACACGTACACACACACATATACCACATACACACATACACACACACATGAGCACACACACATATACCACATACACACACACACCCCACACACATACACACACATACACACACACATGAGCACACACACATATACACCACATACACACACACAACCCACACACATACACCACACATACACACACACATGAGCACACACACATATACACCACATACATACACACACGTACACCACATACACACACACACCCCCCACACATACACACACGTACACCACATACACACATACACACCCCCACACACATACACACATACACCACACATACACACACACATGAGCACACACACATATCCACCACATACACACACACACACCCCACACACATACACACACGTACACCACATACACACATACACCACATACACACATACACCACATACACACATACACACAACACACACACACACACACACACACACACACACACACACACACACACATACACACACACATGAGCACACACACATATACACCACATACATACACACACGTACACCACATACACACACACACCCCCCACACATACACACACGTACACCACATACACACCCCCACACACATACACACATACACCACACATACACACACACATGAGCACACACACATATCCACCACATACACACACACACACCCCACACACATACACACAC
>JADRCH010000116.1:4254347-4268960 GCA_019843965.1 Rhynchomys soricoides
ACACACACACACACACACACACACACACACACAAACGACTCAGCCAGAAACTCCACATGCAGACTTGGGGATGGAGACGAAAAGAAAGCCTGTGTCCAGAGTTACTGTCTCAGAGCCCACTGACAGAGTCACTGACAGAGGCTGTGGCGGAAAAGCCCTTGCAGTGGCCTCATGTTTTACTTCACCCTCAGAACTTGAGGAGATCTGAGGACGTAGCCTTGGGGTTGATCAGAACAATAGTCAGCCACACAGGAGTACAGTTCATTTCCAGGGTCAGGGCCAGATAGTGAGCTGTCAGAACCTAGCACTGAAACACACCTACCATTTCAGGGAAGTTGGTCCTCATGTGATCAAAGCAACCCGCAGCCTTCAGAGTCACCTTCACCCCTCCATGGTGAGGTACATTAAGTGGGCTCTTCACGATGCCCACTGTATACCAATACTCCCTTGTACCATCTGCTACCAAAGGGGATAAAGACATAGACAAATTGTCCCGATTTTCAGAGGACATGAAGCAGAAAATCCGTAACTCTGTTATAACTGGGGGGTTTCTAAATAGATGCTAAAAATTGTTTTCTTGAGGCTGAGGAAGGAGGATTACCATGAGCCTGAGGCTAGTCTAGACTTCACAGTGAGGTCTTGTCTCCTCCTCCTCCTCCTCCTCCTCCTCCTCCTCCTCCTCCTCATCATCATCATCATCATCATAATAAAGAGCAATCTTCCTGAATGTCCCTGCTGATTAGGATGCTCCTTGATGAAAATGAAGACAGTTCTGGAGACCACAAAGATGGCTTTTTGCCTTCTTGGGGCTTTGGGTACTGGGAAGTGTACTTGTGGTAAAGGACCAAGAAATCAGGGACATGGTGGGTTTTGGTGCCCATGGTCACCATGAAAAATGCCAGGAGTGAAGAGCGATATGCAGGACTCCCCAGAAGGCAGAGGTCAGATGGCAAAACTGGAGTGGGGATTGTCTCCATTTAATGGTTCATCCAGTTTCACTGAGTGCCTGCTATATAGCAGTCATTCCAAGCAACTGGATCAATCAGGAGAAAACACCAGCCCCAACTCAACCACCTTCATGGACTGTGAATTTTAGTAAAGTAGAAAGCAAGTCGAGACGGACAGCTCCTAGTGGGTCAGTGGGACTGGGCACAGCTGGGTAGGAACAGCAGCAAAACATGACACTTGGGGAAAGTTTCCAAGAGGCGAGGACCTGCCACATGGCTCCCTGGGAAGGAGAAGGCGGAGACTACCTACTGCATAGCTGAAGCGTATGAAGTTGGTCAGGATTAGTTGGAGGGAAGAGAATTTGAAGGGACACTTGAGGCTGATGGATCGGCTGTCACTGATGGCTGGTGACTGGGCTGATTCACATTCTAAATGATCAGTGTAGTGAGGCTCTGCAGAGGAAGGGTGCAAATATGGAGCTTCTGATCCCTCTAGGAGGAGGTGGTGGAACTCAGGCTAAGGACAGTGCTTGACACATTTTCTTGTCCCAGACCCCGAGAGTCAAGGGTGACCCTGGTCAGTGAATCATTAGCAGTAGATGCAGATTTGATGGGCCAAGGGGAAGGCTAGAAACACGGCAGGGCCGTGCCCCTAGGGAATGCTGAAGGGGATAGTTAGAGCTGTGAGGTTCCAGCGAGGCCAAGCAGAGTCTCCCTACTGGGAGTTCAGGGTCAGGACTGGGATGGGGCTGTCTGGCTAGTGACCAGGGGCAAACAGAATGGGAAAGTGTGGGGATGGGGACACATTTTCACACAGAACAGAGTCCTGTTAGGAGAGGAAAACTGGAAATCTAAAGGGACTATCTACCACTTCTCAGTTCAGCTAGGCTCACCCTGTGCTTCTGTCACCTTGGACATGGAGGCCTGAATGCTCAGCTTTATGGGCTCACAATAGCACTGCAGAGTACACAGGGCATGAGCCCTGTTTCTCCATTTCCTGGCAAGACTTTTGGCAAGTGTGGAGGTCCCTAAGAGAAGCCACTCTGCAGTCTGAGTGGCAGTGGACAGGAGCAGGCAGGTGAGACCATGGCCACAGTAGGGCCTTGGAAGTGAGGGGCCCTAGAAACATGGTTCTCCTCTGTCCTGTCTGTCCCCAGGCTCTCTAGCCCTGCCTAGAGTCCAGGCCAACTCTGGAGGAGTGAGGGTTCTCTCTAGAGCTTGACTAGGAAGGATGTTTGGACTTTGCCTAGGGTTAGAGCCTGGGGTGGATTGGAGGTAGGACTGTCCTGGGTCTTTGTTACAGTCAGGGGTGTGCCTAGCTACCCAAGGAGTCCAGGCAGAAGCCCAGGAGGATGTCAGGACAGAGGGCAGTCCCACTTCTGATGGGAAATGTTGGAGGAAAGCTGTTCACTGCATTCCTTTGAGTCCTATGCTTGCGGCCTTCAGACTTCCAGATTGCAAGGAAGACTTGTGGTTCTTTCTGCATTCACCAAAATGGGGCAATGGAAGTTCAAATGGGTGAGAGAGGGAGCAAGAAAAGCAGGGCAACAACGGCAAGAGTGAGCAGATGGGCGGCAGAGAGTGATAGTCCTCCCGGAGGCTAGGTTCTTGATTCTGATCCATCAACACCCTATGGCTACAGTGAAGCCAGGCTCTGGAAATAGTAACTGGCTCACAGTCCTGCCTGCTCTGGCACTACACCGGGTTGGTTTATTGGCGAGAATACTGGGAGGATGGGTTTTCTGGTGTCCCTGCCTGAATCCCTCCAGCTGACCACAGGCAGAGAGGGGGCGGCTATATTCAGGGGAATAGGACACCTTTCTGTGAGGAACAAGTGGAGCAGGGCAGATGTCAGCCTTCCTGAGGCTCATTCACTCATTTTTCTAGAGTCAGGGTCAGGGGGACATCTCCTGAGGGGCATGCGCATAGAGTTGGGCGAAAAATGAAAAACAAGAGTAGTAAGCACTTGGAGTGGATGCTAACAGCAGAGGGTGGGAGGAGCCTGGAGAACGCAGCAAATAGCAACAGGAGGCAGGATGCTGCCGCACAGAGCTTTCCACAGTACCATCAGCGCCAAGAACAGTGATCCCTACCTTGGAGATCTGCCGGAGTCTGTGTGTCTGTCCTCAGTCTGCTGAAACCACTTCTGGCTTCTGCTGCAGCCTGACTAATCCTCAGAGCAGCTGGCCTGCTTGGGCCACAGCTGGTTTAAAGGAGCCACTGAGGAAGAAGGGAAGCTACCGTCCCCATGTGCGAGGACCTGGGACTCCAGGGCCCAATTACCCCACAGTAAAGTGTATCTGCCCCACACCGCCAATTAGCTCTGGTCTCCTGCGCTGGATGGCATGGGCTACCAAGGAACTCTGGCCTTTTAGTGTCATTGCTGCTTGTTCCCAGTACCCTGTCCAAGCCTTCAGGCCCCTGGCAGAGCTCCATCTCCATTCACTCATTTTCTGGTCACATGGTCCTGTCCTGACCTTCACTTTTCAAGGCCGGGAGGGACATGACTCTGTGGAAGAGTTATGAGCAGGTCTAGTCAGAAGAAGGTCTAGAAGTTGAGGTTGAGGTAGGGCTCTACTCAGTCCTACAGTTTATGAATGCCATCATTCATGAGTGAAAAGAGAAAATGGAACTATTGATGGAGTCAGAAGACATCTTTCTCGTGAAGGACCAGCACAAATACCACGGCTTAAGTCTAAGACAAACAGATTTGCCAGGTGGGCAGAGTGATGGAAGCCACTGAGCCCATGCAGGAGAGTGAGCCCCGGGGTGTAAACAAATGCTCCACCTGTCTATGTCTTCAGCAAGGCCATCAGAGAGAATAAGGCTCGGCCCAGTTTAGAAGTGAGTTGATGGACCAACCAACCCTTCTACAAAGTCATAAACTCCCTTCAGCCAGTAGGTGTCACAAATCGAACACTACCAAGTAGGTCTTCTAGCTTCTCAGAGAAGCTAAAATAGAACACCAGACAGCTATGGACAGTGGTGGGTGCCGACTCTCCTACACTGCTGTTGTGAGTAAGATAGCCCAGCTGCTCTGCAAAGGAAGTCTGGCAGTTTCTTACTACATTGTAAAACTAGATGCCAGATACTCCGTCTATATGGCTGTTCCTTTCACAATCCCTCAAAGCTGGAAATAGTCCGATGTCCCACGTGTGTTATTTGCTGAGCCAACTGTACCCACAAGTGAGCTGTCTGGACACAGGATGGTGTGGGTGGATCTTATGTTCCTACATGCTCATTCCCCATTTGGGCATCTTCTTAGGTTTCCAGGAAGAGCCAAAGGCACTTTGCATCTGTCCCTGCCCAAACCTGTGAACTCAGGGTTGGAAGGCCCTTTCCCATCCAGCTCCTGGGCAACGCAGACCAAACCAAAGCTCTAAAATAATCAAGGCTATAAGAACCCCTTTATACTCCATACAGTCCTAGGTGCAGAATTAAGGAGACAAGCTCTTGCCATTGCCTTGGAGGGGTGAGTGGTTCATGTGGCCACCTGGCAGGAAGGTGTTCTTTGCCAGTAATGGAGAGACTTTTGCTGTATTCATGGTCTCCTGCACTGTTTGCTTCCTTTAGATGTTCTATTAAGTTATGATAGAAACTATTTTTATTAATTAATTTGGTTTATTGACAATTTCACAATGCATATAATCTATTCTGGTTGCTCTCCCCACATACTTTTTCTTCTCTTTCCCCCAGCCCATCAGCTCACCTCCTTACCAGACCCTTCCTCAGACGCATGGCTTTAAGTTTTATTTTGTGATCCATCTGGTTTAATACAGACCATTTGTGTAAGCACTGCATTGTATCTATTCAATGGAGCCTGGTGGGGTCACCAATGTGTTAACAACTGAAGCCACTGACTCTCTCTCTCTCTCTCTCTCTCTCTCTCTCTCTCCACTCTGAATCCATAAGGAGCTAACAGTTCACCAGTGATGGGCGGAGCCCCCGACCCCTCCTCCACCCATGCCTATCTCTTAACAGATCCATTAACATGCAGATCAGGTGCAGGCATCCCTAGCTCCCCTGAGTTCACGGTTCAGATGGCTCAGTCTTGCCCAGAAGATGGCTCCTCACTCAACATCTTTGTCCTTATCTTCCAGCTCTTGCATTCTTCTGTCGTTTTTTCAGCAATGCTCCCTGAGTCATGGAGGGAGTGCTTTCAATGTCTTGTTCAGGGCTGGCCGCTCACCTGTCATTTATCCTCAGTACCTTGAGCAGCCATGAATCTACACTTACCACCTTTCGCTGCGAAGTAGCATTTGCCAGATTTCCAGTGATACCTACAAATCATGTCTCAGTCCATTTTCAGGTGCTGTGACAAAACACCGGAGCTGTGTAATGTATAAAGAAAAGAGATTGCTTAAAGGAATATTACATCAGTCGGAGAAAGATCACTGGCCTCACCTGTGGCAGGAGTGGGCAAGTGTATCCCCCTGCAGAAGTGCATGTGAGGTTAAGAGCAGGCATGTGGAACGAGTGTTCAAGTGTGTGGGGAGACAGACTCGGCTTTCTGACACCCTGGCACCTACTCTCCAACCAACCAACCAACCCAGTCCTAGAGGAAGAACTCGGGCCCACCAGCATCAGCCTGTCAGGAGAACTCCACCCCGTGCTCTCAGTACTGCCCACACAGCCCTTATCTCCCACTCCACCTGAGGCAGAAGGCCTCATCATGAGTTATGGTGGGGGCAACCGTATTCACTCTCAGCAGGACCTTACTCCCAGGTGGGCATCCTCTTTCACCAGACCAAATTCTCACTGGCCACACAGCTTGGTCCTTGGCCACTGCCGGAGTCAGTACAGACCCCACATGGGGCTCTTGCTTATCACCCCCTCGACTACCCCTGCCCTCCATTGCTGTTCATCAGTCTCTAGAGACATCCTTCTTCCATCTGCAGTCTCATCTGCTGGTTGCAGGGAGAACCTTCTGAGAGCTGCTTCCTGGACACTGCCCACAGGGGACAGGATTGTCAGTCCCTCGGGTACCTTTACTTGGCCACGGAAGAAAAGCACAGATCCACTATCCTGGTAGCCATTCCCGTTCATTCCAGAACTCTCTGGGCATTGATCTTAGAAGCTTACCCAGCCGTTGTGGGAATTTCATATTCCCGGATTATTTTATGTCGACTAGAACTAGAGGCAGTGTCTAGGTCGGTAGCACTCTGGATATTGTGACCACAGGCCCGTCTCTACAGCACATTTTTTTTTGTCCCAAATTCCAGTGTTTGCCACTGGGTGGCGGCCGCGGACTTCAGCGGGAGCTGTTTGCGAAGCAGGAACTGCAGATATTCCCAGAATCCTTGTGCTCATCACCACAGGACCCCAAGAAGCTGAGGGACCATTGCATTTCCTTTGGCAAATCAACAGTAGCCCGCTTCTGTTTATACCCCACGCGTGGCCTTCCCTCAGGGGTTCTCTTGGGCAGGAGAGGTCCCTGTTCCCAGGGATGGAAGCAGCTCCTCGAAATGCAGACACGGGACTCTTCCAGGTGGACAGCCAGCCACAGCGGCAGCATCAAGGGCGTCAAGGGCAATGCTCACGATGTGAGTGTGTGTGTTAGCATCCTTTCTGCCAGCCTCCGCTTGCTTTCCACTTGCTGCTAGTTCCACAATAGTAATTTAGTGTTTTATCGTCCTCAAAGCTTGTGCAAGGTCCAAATCCTCCCCAACCAAATAACAGAATCTGGTGAAATCAGACAACCCACAGCAGTAGGTTGGCATCCTCCTGCCATGGAGGAAGAAAATACAATAGAGGAAATAGATTTCAGAACAGCCACTCGGCACATGGCCCAGCCAATACATGTTGTTGCGCTTTGACTGCTCTGGGTGTTGAGCCCATCTGTCCTTAATCCAGGCCATTTGGGCTACAGGGCAATAATCAGTTCATAAGCACCCCAGCTTCTAAAATGTTAATTAAAAGTCGTTGTTCCCGTTTTTCCAATCCGCTGTCCTTTGCTGTTTCAAATGAATGATCTATGCAGGCTGGGGCAGTTCTCTGGGCTCCCACAAATGCATCTAGTTAATATCCATTAAAGTGAACTGACCCACAAGCCAGGCCAGGCAAGCTGCCCCTGGTTGGACCCGACCACCTGCCCAACAATGCATTGAGAATGCATCTCTGTCACCCAAAACTGCAGCACTTCAGTTTCATCCAAACCACATGTTTATCGTGACAGCTATTCCTTAATTTCTAGTCAGGACTTTGGTGCTCTCGGGGACAACCTGCAGCTGTTGTTAATGGCTGCTGCTTTATTTATACCCAGCTCCAGAGGTTTAAGTTTTTTCTTCCTTGTCTCCAGCCCATAGAAAACAGTTCAGTCAGTGAGGAATGTGTCCTCACTGACTTCATTCGATTCATCCGTTGGATTGCTGATTCCTGGGTGACCCACACATGGAAAGTCATGTCACTTGAGAATAAACACTGATGCTTTGGTACCTTTGGTTCTTCGTTTCCCTTGGCTTATTAAGCACGATGAGCTTTGGCACACCATCAAATACAATGGGACAGGGTTAGCATATACCATTAAGAGACTTTGGCCAGCCGGAGCACGGCAAACATGGCTCTGACAGGTCTTGCCCTTCTCCCCGATTCCCTCTGCCTTGCTAAAAACTATCAGATTACTTTACTAAAGCTGGTCATCAAGGTCTAGTGCCTTATTGGGCCACTTCCTACTCCTGAGGCTGATTACCCAGGTCCAGCTATCTAAGTATTGAAGTCCAGTAATCAAAAGTCCCCTTTGGCTCACCTAATTAACATGCCCAATTAAAATTAAACAGCTCATCCTAACACGGGGGGGGGGTCTCCCCCATTCTCTTTATTAACTGTCTCCTCTCTACCCAGAGTGAGTCCTTTGTCCCTACGGGGAGAATGTTCCTTCTTTCTTGCCCCCTGCCTCCTCTCCCTTGTTCCTTTCCCCTAACCCCTCATCTCTGTCTCCTGTCTCTATCTCTTATTCCCTGCCTGTTGTCCCTCTGGGGCAAATAGACCTCCTTTGTGCGGAGAACTTGGTCTTGGGGTGATTGATACTGGTCCTCTTAAGCGTGACCTTCTTCTAGACCTGAGGAAAAGTTCCACTTTTGTAATCATGTGGTTTTGAAAATTACCTTTTCTGGTTTGAGGAAAAATCTCCCCTCCCCCATTCATCTATGCTCGATTTCTCAGATCTCTTCTTTGAACGGATGCTGACTTTTTGTTGGATGTTTTTCTGCATTATTCAGATGACCAAATGGTTCTGCTGGGTTATTTTTTCACAAAGATGGGGAATCTGAATTCGCAGGGAAAACCCACTGGGTGAGGACATGATAGTTTAACACTGCAGGCTTATTCGTGTTTTGGGGACCTTGTGACTGTAGTTGATGAGGCCTTGCCAGCTATGTTCTTGTAAGCTCCCTCGTGTCTTACCAATCTCAATCTCAAACTGGCACAAAAACTCACCTGTATTTTCAGAAAAAAAAAGTTTCCTTAAAATGGACATTATTTCTTGCTATATTTTATAGCAACTTCCATGAAACTTGCTACCCTGGCACTTTCCTTGAGGAATTTTGCTTGAATTCTCATTTATTCCCCCAGAGCACGTGGATCTCATGATTTCCATCACATCCTGCATCAGCTCTGATGAGCTGGGTTTTTGAGGATCTACACTTGTGTGCTAGTTGTTGCATATATTGGCATACTCTTCTGGCAACAGCTGTCTGCTAGTACGGTTTCTCTGACACAGACAGCAACATCATTTTATTTGTCCCCACTTTGTATAGCAGCAGCAGTCAGAGACACCCATGGAACTGTCATTGCCAGATCCACAAAGCCGGCAACAAATGTGCATGGTGCCTAGAGTCAGGAGGTGACATCACACCAGAAGGACAAACCTAGTGTGTTGGGATTTGGTCTGTTGCTATGCATTCAAATGTTAAATTCTGTATCCCAAGATCTGGTTGCCCCAAGATGAGCAGATTCTCGTGTATACCAACTTTGTTGTGTAAATCTTGCCCCCTCCAACTATCCCTGATTGGTTAATAAAAGTTGCTGACAGCCTATAGCTGGGCAGAAGAGAGGTAGGCAGGGAAAAGATTCCCAGGCTTGAGGTCTTGGGTAGGGACCATGAGGGAGAGTGAAGGAGGAGGAAGAGGAGAGGAAGAAGAAGAGGAGGAGGAGGAAGAGGAGGAGGAGGAGGAGGAGGAGGAGGAGGAGGAGGAGGAGGAGGAGGAAGAAGAAGAAGAAGAAGAAGAAGAAGAAGAAGAAGAAGAAGAAGAAGAAGAAGAAGAAGAAGATCATCAATCACCATGGGGTAATATGGACCATGAGCATGTGGCCATGAGCACTGGACTGATGAAGCAGGAGCAGTGTGAACAAAACATATGTTAAGTAATATATTGAGATTCAAGGCATAAATGCAGACAAAATAGCTCAGATGGTTGATAGACTGCCCAGCTCCAGTGCTTTGTGCTTTAAAACTTGCTATTATTCTGTATTATACAAAGTGGGAACAAATAAAATGATTTTGTTTGGGTAATAGCTGGTTAAACAGTAACTGCCACTGTATTAATTTCCAACATTAGTTATTAGCCTCAAAATAATTAAACCACACTATATTTGGTGAACCAACATGGGCAAGAACTTACTTTAAGTTCAGATTTAAGATATCCTGGTGAAAGACATACTATCCCTTTAAGACAGAAGTTGTACTGGTGGCTGGGGAGGCGGGTCTTTTTCCAAGCCTTGCATGATTCTGGATAGGGTCAAAACGCAAGCTAGTTTGGCACAAGTCCAAGGGTCAGAGTGCTAGCTAAGGCAGCTGCGACCTGACTGCTTGCCAGGCCTTGCTGCATCTCTGCCCAGAGCTGGGACCCTCAGCCCCAGAGCCCAGAAAATGCAAGACCGTGGGGACTCACCTGGACTCAAGGGCAGCAGCAGCTCCCTAACATAGCCACTAGTGCCCAGACACACACATACACACACACACACACACACACACACACACACATACACACACGGCATCAGCAATGAGGTTTGGGGCATGCTAGCTTGTGGACACCTATTACCTCAGCCAGAGCTGGATAGTGGGCAAAGCCAATGAGCTACAGATGGTGGGCTTAGATGCCAGCCTAGGTTCTTCCCACAAGCTGCTCTGAAGCAGAAGTGTGGCTCTGGATAAGCCTGGAAAAGTCTGGATAAGACTGGCTCCCAGTGTTCATGGATAAAACAGTCATACAAAACTGTGCAGGTTGGAGGATCACTGTCTCTTTAAGATGAAAAGGCCATGATAGCAGCTGAAAAGGTAGCAGCAGTCCAGTCTCTGCTCAAGACAGGCAGCAGAGATCACAGAAACACTAAGTGCCTCTGCTATGCAATAATGCCAGCGAGGTCACAGAAGCTACTACCAGGGGAACAGGCTAAATGTCTCCGGTAGCCAAAAGTTACTGAAAGCTAATATGATATAAAATATCACACTACTCTGAGCAACCAATCAGTCTCCTTAAAAGATGGGGCTCCCATAGGAAGACTAATGGCAGCTCGTGGGAGCTAACATGAGGTAGGATGTCACACTGTTGTGAGCAACCAGCCAGTCTCCTTGGAGCATGGGGCTCACACAGGAGAACTGATGGCAGCTCAGCCTAGTGCAAAATACAGAACCCAAACCCAAACCTTTAGACAGGTACAGTATACCTAAAATAGGCTTGTGCCAGTTAAGGTGACACACACTGATAGGATTTGCTAAAAGGAACAAAGATACAAACAGATAGGTTCTTTGTGAGATTGAGTCCAACTTGATCTACAGAACAAATCCAGAACAGCTTGGGATACACAGAGAAACCCTGTCTCAATAAATAATAATAAATATATATCACTGTAGAGGAGAATATTTAGACTTCATACAATCTCATTTTACTTTATCAACAGGAAAGTGGTTATACGTTCAATGGTAATGATGGTATTGTAGATCCTCTTTAAGAGAGGTCAAAGTGGAACAGACCTAGATAAAAAAGGAATTGCTAGATTCGATCAGTCTATACTTAAAATGACTTTAAACTTCTGGACAAAAGGTATGTTATGTTAGGAGTGAGGATTTGTGTTTGTGTCAGCAGAAAAGGAGAAAAGGCTTTAGATTCCATCAAAAGTAATAAGGACAAAATTGGACTGGGAAGAGCCCCACAGGTTCTTGGCTACAGACAGACAAGAGGAGATTGGCAAAAAGACTAAGTATATATATATATATATATATATATATATATATATATATATATATATATATATATGTAGTGTATATGCTGATCCCTCTATATGGTGACAGTTCTAAGTCTGGCTGAGAACCAGATTTAAATATCCATGTGTAGTCAATAAATCCTGTTGGCTACAAAGTTCCCAGGACTTATCATGCCATTCTTTTATGGCATAGATAAAATGTTATATCACAATTTGGTTATAATCCAAACTATCTTTAGAAAGACAGATGCTTTTGAACCATTCAAACAAAGAGCCAAGAATTTTCATTAACTGATCTGTGCACCTTGTACTTTCCATGCTATGTTAATGAAAAACTTTACATCACTTGTGAGAGTTTATATGTTCATGGAAAATAACAACCAAAAAGACAGCCATTGACAAGGTTCACCCTTAGGGACGCTGAGCCACCTGATCCTACCTCAGACTACTTCAATGCTGTTTCCTCAAAATACTTCCAAAACCACTTCAAAGAAAGCTGCTGATCCCAGATGACCTCAATTCGTCCAGCCTTACAGACTGATCCAGTCAGGACTTCACTTGAGCCTGAAGTTCCTCAGCATACAGAGATTGACAACAAACACTACAGCTAGCTTTAAGACTAACCAGCCTCCCAATTTCCTTGCCCCCCCAAAGAAATACTTCACCCCAAATCAGCAGGAAGCAATTTTAAGAGAAGGACATCCCACTTCATTAAGCTGGGGTGAGTAGGTTTGGGGTTGGTTACAAGGTATCAAGTGGTCGTGATCAGAGCTCAGACACACAGCTGCTCAGCACAGAGCTGTCAAGGGAGCGTCCAGGGACAGGCAGTGGGGAGAGTTTGAGGAAGGCTTCATGCTGTAGGCAGGAAGAGCCATGCTTGAGCTGGAGCTGAAGACAGATGGCCAGAGTTCTTTGCTGTAACAATTTTCCTGGTCAAAGAACAGGACAGTGAGCCACATGATGGGGCTTAAGAAAAAAACAAAACAAAAAAAAAAACCCTCCTGTTTTTAAAGCCCCAGTTGAGGTTGCCTCTGGTGTGACTGAAGACCATGTCCAACATTGCATGATCTGTCAACCTGTGTCACTTTTATTGACCCAGATACATAATTGATCTATCCATGCCTCCTGGCATGAACCAAAGGTGGCTTTTACTTGTGTAAGTAACATGTCATTCTGTCCTATAACTTGTACTCCAAATGGAATGACTCAAGTCAAAACTGTCACTTTATAAAGTGGAGTAACTCAGGTCAAGGCACAGTCTGAAGCTATCCCATACAACACAGAATAACTGGAGCTGGCCCTCCCCAAGTTGTGGATACGAAGCCATGAGAGCTTTGGGGAAGGACAAGTGGAAGAACATGCAGAGCTGATGTAGATAGCCCATGTTCATGTCATGGACATCTGTGCTTGCTGCCTCATCTTTATCTGTCCATTGGCTCTTTGGCTCAGATGTTTTGTCTCTAAACAACAAACAACCATGGTCATCAGGATCCATGCTCCTAGTCTCCTTCTTCACCTCTGTAAGAGGTTAGGGGTCCCTCTTTTTTTGTTATAGTTTTTAAAAGTCCCTGGGGTGAGATGGGGCTCTTTCCTAATTTGTGCAGATGCCTTCCCCTCACAGAAAAAGAGGAACAGAAACTCTGGGTGTGTAGTGCAGCCAAACACCATCGAAGCATGTGTTGGGGAGGATGTTCTGTGGACCAGTCAAGTCATGCTGACAGAAATATAGAGAAACACCACAAATGTCTGGGGTACTTTGAGTCTCACTGATTTTCCTTCCTGCTAACTCTTTGCAATAACATTCTGCTAACCTTAAATGGTCCTTGGATGCTTGCAAAGAACCTGGTGTTCAGATGAGGCAGTCTTGTTGGATAGCCTTCTTTCTGAGTAATGCAACAGTGATACTAAGCACAAAGGTTACCTCAGGTTAGGTATGGAGTCTGGAGTTTGGGAACTAAACACGGGGAAATTTGTTTTGACTGTTCAAGATGTATTGGGCCATTGTGCAGTCAAGGATGTTTGGAAAACACTTTTACTTCCCTTGGCTTATACTGGATCTCTTCCTGGGGAGGGAAAATGCTGACTTAATGCTTTCCAGCCTTTGAGATGGATACTCATCTGAGGAGAAAGAAGCTTGCTCCTATTGACAACTCAGGAAACCACAAAGGAAATGAGACGGCCTCCCAGGATCCTTGGACAAGCAGCCACACAGACGCTAAGCCAACATCTGCAAAGCAACTTGCCTTGAAAAGGCAAACTTTAAGATTAGAGAACATATAAAAAAAATCAACCAACCTTGTCTTCTACTTAGAGCACATAGTCCACATATACACAATGTTACATAAACTTACACACAATGTAACATAAACTTACACACATGTAACATAAACTTACACACAGTTGTAACATAAACTTACACACAGTGTAACATCAACTTACAATGTAACATAAACTTACACACAATGTAACATACACACAATGTACTATAAACTTACACACATGTAGCATAAACTTATACACAGTGTAACATAAACTTACACACATGTAACATAAACTTACAATGTAACATAAGAGAAGTGTGGAACCTTCTGCATTACTTTGTTTCTAATCTCTTCCCCTGCTGTTTATTACACTTATCCTGTTTTATTAATGTATTTTCCTTTATTCTATAACCGGGTTCTAATCTTTCTCTCTTTGCTCATCCTTCCTAATATTCTTGTTCCTTTTTCTCTTTTTTGCTCTATTTATCTTTAGCTTCTCCTTCTTTTCCATTTCACTGTTTACCTTTATTTTATACAGCTATTTCTAATTTCGCTTTTATTATTTTTAAATGCACCTTTCTCTGGGTTACATTTTCAGTGGTCATTGGTTGTGTGGAAATTGACTTTAATTGATTTCTATTTGTATATATTATTTGGTTTAGTGTTATTGCTGTTACAGTTTAGTTTTCTAAGTGGTATTGACTCCGCATGAGAAGGCTGCTCAGTAAGTCCCCATATAAAATGGAAGATATATCAGTCCCCAAAGATGAACAAAACGCAGTTCAGAACCATGAAAAAGCTAGACATGTGATACCTTAAAATGTTTACAACTATGTAACTGAATCCAAAGGTACTGAAATGACTGAAGTGCCAGACAAAGAATTCAAAAGTCTAACTTTAAGTGATGGATACAATTTAGATCAGTAGATGAATAAAATAAGCTAATTTAAGACTTGGAGCAGGAAATAAGCACGGAGCATTGAACAATGAAATGTTGATTTTTGAAAACAAATAAATGTTGGAAATAAAAACTCAACTAAATAAAACTACAATGCAAGGCATCACCACAAAACCAGAGAAAACTAAAGGAAACACCAAGGATTGAAGCAAAGTGAAGGAAATACTAGATTCAAACAATTAACAGAAGAAGAAGAAGAGGAAGAAGAAGAAGAAGAAGAAGAAGAAGAAGAAGAAGAAGAAGAAGA
>JADRCH010000116.1:4275149-4311069 GCA_019843965.1 Rhynchomys soricoides
GACACCATCTCTTCTCTCTTCGATTGTTTCCAGTGCTGTGCAGAAGCTTCTTAGTTTGATGTAATCTAATTTGTCTGGGGTTTTTGTTTGTTTGTTTGTTTGTTGCTCTTTTGTTGTTTAGTTGTTGGAATACAGAACATTTTCACTCAAACTCATGTCCTGAAGATTCTCAGTAAAGTTTATTCTAGAATAAGAGCTTCATGGCTTACAGTCTCACATGTCTTTCCTCATTCTGAGATGACTTGTGCATGCGTGAGTGACAGGGTTTTGGCTTCCATCTGCACGTGTGCATGTGCATGTGTGTGAATTGATTACTTGGCTTTCCATTTTGTTTCATTGTTCTGTGTGGCTTTTTTCAAACCAGTACCATATTGTTTTGGTTGCTATAGGTTAAAGACATGTTCTTTTAGATGGATATGGGTGTCAGTGGAAAAGCTGAAAGAATTCTGGAGATGGGTAGCAATGGTGGCTTCACAACAATAGAATGTACTCAGTTTCATAAAACATCCTAAAATAGCTAAAATGATAAATTGTACTTATGTGTATTTTCACCTCCATTTTAAAGCAATAAGTGGGTTGTGGGAAATGGGTCATCTTCTAACTATGAGCTATCAACTCGACTTTGTGTTTGCAGGACTGTGACATCAGCTCCCATCTAACACTGTCTACTGCTATGGCTCTACACAGACCTTTGTTCCTGGCAGTCCTCTGGAAACCTTGGGGAAGATGTCAGTATACATCCTAAAATGTGATGTCAGTATACATCCTAAAATGTGATGTCAGTATACATCCTAAAATGTGATGTCAGTATACATCCTAAAATGTGTCATTATTTCCAGTTTTAAACTCGCAGTTTTGATGTAGATAATGAGAAATGTATGGTAGTGAGAGAGAAGGGCAAAGGGGAGAGAATCTGTGCTGGGCTTGCATGGAGGAGTCAGAGTGGGTAGAGAAGAGGCTGCTGGGACGGGATAATTAAAAGGGCTTCTTCTGGATATGTCCGTTTTAAGAGTTCTTCATTGGCATCCGGTTAAAGATGACATCCCTGTCCCACACAAGATGCTATCAATACCGTAAACATCACATTCACTTACCAATGACATTTAAGTGTTTAATCCATTTGCAGTTTTCCTAACCATGGATATTTGAATTTCTCTTCACTGAGGTTGAACATGTTTGTGATGATCAGTGTTGTCAACTTGATAGGGGATGGGCCTCTGGCACGACTGTGGGAGATTATCTTGATTATATTAACCAAAGTATGAAGAGCCACCCACTGTGGGCAGCACCATTCCCTGGGTGGAAACCTGGACTGTACAAGAGAAAGGGGACTGATCAGCAACATGCAGTCATCACTCTCTGCTTCTTGACAATGTCCTACAGGGCCAGATTCAGGGAACCTGGACGACCCCAAATATTCATTTAGCCAAATACCATCAAATAGGAAAGAGGCATAGACAATGCAGAATTCTATAGTTTTGTGAGTTGTTTTATGTTAATCATAAAGAAAAGATCCATAAACCATAAGATCTTCACAAGGACGGCTTATTACATGAATACGGGAGACTCAAAGCAGCTGCATCATCAAAAAGTCCCATCAGCATGGGTGAGGAGTCTTGAAAATGTCTACCTTTGTATGGGGATGTACCAATCTGTCTGGTATCCCCCCACTAACAGTTTTAGATGATGTATCTGAATAGTTCAAGGTGTGTTATGCTGAAAGCAACAAATCAGGAGTCTGGCCCTGGTGTGAGGAGGCCACTGCTTCAATCTCCTGCCAGCTTGACTCCCTAGACCATTATGTACTGCACATGGGGTTTGAACTAGAACAAACCATATCTTTTTTGGGTTGCTTTTGTCAGAATATTTGATCACAGCGACAAGGAGACCAAGACAGTATTCAATATCACACTTCAGTTCTTCACAGATGAACAATAATTAATCATTGAGATGAAATCTTTTCATGCTGCCTTTTCATTTGAATTTTATCTTCTTTGCTGCACCCAATCCTTTCCCCTTTTCCAGCTTTAGAATGCTTCTCGTCTACACAGTTCACTCCCTCCATCCACCCTTCTGAGTGAGATTCACTCATCCTCCCCTGGGATCCTTGTTGCTTAGCTTCATTGGATCTGTGGACTGTAGCATGGTTGTCCTGTACTTTATGGCTAATGTCCACTTATAAGTGAGTACATACCATGCACGTTTTTCTGGATCTGGGTTGCCTCATTCAGGATGATATTTACCAGTTCTGTCTATTTGCCTGCAAAATCGTGACGTCCTTGTTTTTAATAGCTGAGTAATATTCTCTAGTATAATTGTGGCACATTTTCTTTATCCGTTCTTTGGTTGAGGGACACCTAGGTTTTTTCCAGTTTTGGGCTATTATGAAGGAGGTGAACAGGGGAGGGGATCAAGTGTGGGGAGAGCAGGAGGAGAGAGGTTTGGAAGAGAGAAGGAAATTGGTGGTGGGGAACATCTCTGGGGCAGGGAGGCTCCTGGGAGTCTATGAGGGTGACCCTAGGTGAGACTCGTAGCATCAGGGAATATGATGCCTGAAGTGGCCACCTCCTGTAGCTAGGCAAGACTTCCAGTGGAAGGAGGAGGACACCATATCACCCATAAACCTTCGACCCCAAATTTGTCCTGCCTACAAGAAGAGCAGGGATAAAGATGGAGCAGAGATTAAGGGAATGGCCAACCAATGATTGGCCTAACTTGAGATCCACACCATGGAAGAGAGCCCATCTTTGACACTATTAATGATACTTTGCTATGCTTGCAGATAGGTGCCTAGTATAACTGTCTTCTGAGAGGCTTCATCTAGCAGTTGATGGAAACAGATGCAGGGACCCACAGATAAACATTAGGCAGAGCACAGGGTGTCTTGTGGAAGAGTTCCAGGAAGGATTGAGGGAGCCAGAGGTCAACACCACAAGAAGACCTGCGTAGCCAACTAACCTGGGACCATGGAAGCTCACAGAGACCAAACCACTAACCAGAGAGCATACATGGGCTGGACCTAGGCCCCCACACATATGTACCAGATGTGTGGCTTGGTCTTCACATGGGTCCCCTAACAATTGGAACGGGGGCTGTCTCTGAATCTGTTTTCTGCCCTTGGATCCCTTTTTCCTACCTGGACTGCCATGTCTGGCCTCAGTGGAAGAGGATGCACTAAGTCTTTGTGTGACTTGATGTACCAGGGCAGGTTAGTACGAGAGGACTTAACCAACTCCATTTTAGAACAGGCAGCCATATTAGGCCTTAAGTTTCAATTTCCAAAAGAAGGAAGCAAGGTTCCTTGGTAGAGTCACAAACAATGGGTCCTTAGTCAGTAGGGGCCCTGGGAAGGAGGAAGGAACCTGGAGCTGCATAAGTCCTGAGACATTTGGTGGAGGGGTAACAAGCCCTGAATTGGGTCAGTTCCTGGAATTCCTTAAGGCCCCACCAAATATAATATAGCCAACACAGCAACTAATCAAAAATGTACTAACATCAGGGCTACACTCCTAGCTAATCATGTTAGAGTTTACCTAACCCTTCTAGAAAATTTCCCTAACCCTACATAAAAGGAGCTTGTGAACTTCTCTTATCATTTTGTATGAATGGCTGACCCCTGCACGCTGGTTGTTTCTGCAGAATAAATGTCCTTTGCTCTTGTGTATTATTTGAGTCTGGGGTCTTCCTTCAGTGATTCTTGGACCTTTACAAGTACACATAGGGGTCTCCCCATCTCTGAGAAGAAGAGGAAGAATGGGGGGAGTGGAATGTGAGGAGGACTGGGGGGAGAGGAGGGAGGAACTGTGATCAGGTTGTAAAGTGAATACATAAATAAATTAGTGAACAAATATAAAACAAAATACTTTCCTTGCTCCATAGCACCACTCGGTATGTGCTAGGGCATTGTTGGCTTGGCATTCTGATGCTGTCCCATGCTCTGCTTTTGTGCATTCCTTTGTCTGTGGAGTTCCTTCTGTTATATTATCACTTCTAAGGTTTGCACTTTTTTTTTTTTTTTTTCAAGACAGGGTTTCTCTGTGTAGCCCTGGCTGTCCTGGAACTCACTCTGTAGACCAGGCTGGCCTCAAACTCAGAAATCCACCTGCCTCTGCCTCCCAAGTGCTGGGATTAAAGGCGTGCACCACCACTGCCCGGCCTAAGGTTTGCACTTTTATAGGCAACATCTGCAGTGTGTGGTGAGTAAAACCATTCTTAATCGTTTATGCAACATTCCTAAGTGAGTTTCTAGTGTTTTTATGTTTTAATTTTAATCCATCTGAATTCATTTTTCTATTAAATAAGATAGAATTTAACTTCTCCAAATAAAAGGCTCATTACCCCATACCTCTCTGGTTTGAAACACTCACTTACACGTATCTGTGTAATCCCTTACTAACGCTCACTTTAACTAATGTATCAGGATGGTTTGTGCTGAAAGCAACTCGTGCTTTACTAAGAGTCCTTAACCATGCTGGTTCTGTTGTACATCATAAGCCCAGGAGCTTTCTTCAAGTGATCAAACACACAGAGTTTCCCATTCTTCTCTCTATTCCTGTGTTAGTTTTTATATTAGAGTGGATAATTTATGGAATTGTATAGCAGTTCCTTGTAACTTGAAATATTTTATCCATCAGAGAGCCTGAGGAAAAGGAGGTCCAGCAACAGGCCCAAATTGGGATCCAGCTCAAGGAGAGGCCCCAAGGTCTGACACTATTACTGATGCTATGGCATGCTCACACAAAGGGGCCTATCATGACTGCCCTCTGAAAGACCCAACAAGCAGATGAAAGAGTCAGACGAAGATATTTACATCCAACCAATGGACAAAAGCTGCTGAGCCCTGTGGTTGAATTAGGGAAAAGCTGGAAGAAGCTGAGGAGGAGGGCAACCCTGTAGGAGGACCAGCAGTCTCAACTAACCTGGACTGTTGTGGGAAATATTACAAAATGCACCATCCTGCACTATACCCAGCTACTCTCTGCCTGGATGGTCTCAGTCTCGCCACCTCCATGGTTAGCCCCAAGCAGTGACCACCCATCTCACAGTTCTCTCGTGGTGGATTCTGTTCACATTCCCAGCCAACTACCCTCTGTGGTCAGCAGTCCCAAATCCCAGTAACCTGGTAAAATCAAAACTCTAGAGGCTTGTAATTTATAAGTCAGATTTATATCAGTAAATTTTCACCCCACAAAATGTCCACACAGTGAACTCAGAGCCAATTTAATTGATATAAATTGCTCACCTAGATAAGACACATTTTCCTGTAATTATTCATCCCTTATAAGATATTCATAGCTACCTGTGGCTATTTAAGGCCACACAGAATCTGGATCATCTTGCTCTTTCTCCATCTTCCTTCCTTCTCCTCTACCTGTCCCCTGTCGCTCTTTGAAACTCTTAGCTCCGCCTCTCTTTTCCACTGCCCAATCACAGGCGTCTTGTATTAATATTTAAATTAATTGGGGGAAGATTCAGACTCTGAGCCACCAATCAGGCAGCATATACCAGCTGATATGAGGCCTCCAACACATATACAGCAGAGGACTTCTGGGTCTGGGTTCAGTCAGAGAAATTGCAACTAACCCTCAAGAGACTGGAGGCTGCAGGGAGTGGGGAGATCTGGTGGAGTGAGAGTGGGGGGTGGAGACATCCTCCTGGAGTCTGGGGTGGTGGGGAGGATGTATGGGATATGGAACAGTCAGAGGGTGGACCCGACCGAGAGGGAGATAAAGTCTGGACTGTAAAAAAAAAAAAAAAAAGATTACATTTTTTAAAAAGACTTTTAAAAAAGACAAAACTTACAAGGCTCAAAAAGTAAACAACTTACAAGTCTTAGGGAGCTCCTGAAACTTACAGGATGCACACTGCCTTCCCCAAGGTTATATAAACAGTAACTATTTTACTCAGGGGGAGAGACTCCCCTAGGATGCACTCCTGAGCTACCTACAAGTTATGAATGGAGCTCCAGGTGAGCAATTTTATCAATCATTACCCAAGCTGAGTGGAGTGTTTTTGATTAAGGAGCTGCTTTGAGTCTCCTATATCCATGTAATGGCCCCTCTTTGTGGAGGTTTTATGATTTATGGATCTTAACTTTATTATCTAATATCAAATTAACTGATATCAATATTAACTAACTCATAAAATATCAAATAACTCATAAAACTTATAAAATTCTACATTTTCTATGCTTCCTCCATATCTGATGGTAGATGTTTAGAACCAGCTTAAACAGGAGAAAGAGTGAGATGTTCCCCTGGGCCTGTGGATTCTGTGGCTTCACTTGGCATATGGTAGTGGCACAACAATTTGAAAATCATAGAAAAAGAACCATGCCAACCTGGCCTACTGAGGGCCAGGTCAGACGTCCAAACTCCTTATAATTTTGTTTGATTATTTCTGCTCAACAGGAGTAGGTTGTTAGTAACATTTGCTCATTAGGATTCCCCAAAGTGTACAAGCTGAATCCTCAGCGGCTTCTTGCCTTGCTCACTGTCTCAGAATCCAGATCCTCTAGGGTCCTGTCCTTGGCCCAGTCATCTATGTTTGATGAGCTCATTAGAAACTCAGTAACCAGGCAGAGTCTCCAGCAAATTAGCAGAGGTTGTTTGAAGGTGGAACCCAGGGGAATAGCTACTTTAGGGCTGGAAAATAAGTTCTACATTGTTAGTACACAGCCTAGGAAGATGGGTGTCTTGTCTCCAGTAGGGACAGAGCAGAGGGCAAGCAGCCAAGAGCAGCTTTCAGCTGGAGACAGTGCTGGGATATATGTGCAGAAGACATATGCTGGGTCCTGGCTCAGTATTGGCCCTGAACTTTCTGGACACACACACACACACACACACACACACACACACACACAAACTCCACCCAGTTACCACTAGTGTTTGGCTCACAGTGTGTTAAGGTGAGGCTTTATGAGTTTGCTTTTAGCTTGAATTTAGAATTACATAAGGTGGGCTAATTGACATATTTTGGAGCATGGATTTGAATTTGGCAGTTCAAAAATAATGTTAGGACTATTCCTGCACTTCTAGAATGAAGTTCCCTTAATCATGAGGAATGTTCTTTTTGACATGATCTTAAATTCATATTGCAAAAATTTTCTTGAGAATGTTTGTATCTATGTTCATCAGGGAGAAAGTGTGTGTGTGTGTGTGTGTCTGTGTGTGTGTGTCTGTGTGTTTATCTAGCTTGTGTATGAGAAAGTATTTGTTTCATAAAAAGATTTTGTTAGCCTCCCTTTCTTTTTTATTTTATGAATAATTTTACTTATATTGATGTTAGTGCTTCTTTGAAGTTCTGAGAGAATTTTGCAGTGAATCCATCTGGTCTTGGGCATCTTTAGTTGGGAGACTTAAAAATATATTTTATTTAATCTTACATACATATAGTATATTTAGGTCAAATCTACCTGCCACTCCCTCTCCTCCAGTTCCTCCCTTACTTTCTTCCCACTGCCACTGTACCTCCATACTTGGACATATTTTGTAAATCATTGATTCGATCTCATTGCTGGGTATGGATCTGGATCTGCTTAAATTACTTTTTCCCCATTTCTTGGTGTCTTTTTCAATTTTTTTTTATTGATTATTTTATTTATTTGCATTTCAAATCCTGTCCACCTTCCTGGTCTTCCCTCCACAACCTCCCATCCCATTCCTCCTCCCTTTTGCCTCTAAGAGGGTACTTCCCCACCCACCCACTCCTTCCTCACTCTTCTAGCATGCCCCTTCACTGGGGCAACAAGCCTCCACAGGGCCAAGTGCCTCTCTTCCCATTGATGCCAGAGTCAGAGCTAAGAGCCACTAAGCAAAATGGCAGAATGTGGCTACAGCCGACAGCTACAGCCACTGAGCAGTGGCCGGTAGCCACAGAGGCTAGTGGCAGCTGCAAGAGTACACAAGCCCAGCCAGCTGGGCAGAGCTGAAGTCCAGCAATCAGTGCTTCTGGAGTAAGAACTCTTCCCTAGAGTGTTACAGCTTAATAAAACAGCCATCCTCAGACAATTCTTGGTGAAATAAGTCATGTCCTTTATTCCTTGTGGATAGGGACCTTATAAAAATTTGGGGGGTAGGGTGGGATTCAGGAGTAGATGCTTCCCATTGGCTCAGTCTGACAAGTTAGGGATGCTTTATTTGCATGGGGAAAGACTTCCAGTGTTGTTCCTATGTGATTGATTGTCATGGTCCTCTCTGGGTGTCAAAGTCATGTGTTCCAGGACAAATAGATCCTGGTCGGGAGCTAGTTCCACACCTATCATTCTTAATTATGTGATAAGCTGGGGTTTGAACCTGATTTAACTTTATCACAGTTCTTACACAGTCCGCTTGCCCCACGAATTTCTACTCTCAACAATGCACAGGTCATCCAGACAGAAATTAAACAGAGAAATAATGAAACTAACAGATATCATGAATCAAGTGGACCTAACAGATATCTACAGAACATTTCACCCATGGACCCTTCTCCAAAATTGACCATATACTTGAACACAAAGCAAGCCTCAACAGACAAAATAAAGTTGAAATAACTCTCTATATCTTATCAGACCATCATAGATTAAAGCTAAACTTCAACAACAATAGGAACAACAGAAAGTCTACAAAACCATGGAAACTGAACAACTTCCTACTCAATAACCACTAGGTCAAAGAAGAAATAAAGAAAGAAATTAAAGACTTTCTAGAATTTAATGGAAATGAAGGCACCATATACCCAAACTTATGTGACACAATGAAAGCAGTGCTAAGAGGAAAGCTCATAGCATTAAGTGTCTTCATAAAGAAATTAGTGAGCTCTCATAATAAAGAGTTAACAGCACACCTGAAAGCTCTAGAACAAAAAGAAGCAAACACACCCAAGAGGAGTAGATGGCAGGAAGAATCAAACTCAGGGCTGAAATCAATCAATTAGAAACAAAGAAAATGATGCAAAGAATCAATGAAACCAATATTTGCTTCTTTGAAAGAATCAACAAGATAGTCAAACCCTTAGCTAAACTAACTAAAAGTCAGAAAGAGACTAACAAAATCAGAAATGAAAAGCAGGACATAACAACAGGCAATGAGGAAATCCAAAGAACCATTAGGTCGTACGTAAAAACATGTACTCCACAAAATTGGAAAATCTAAATGAAATGGATGACTTTCTTGATAGATACCACTTACCAAAGTTAAATCAAGATCAGGTAAACACTTTAAACAGGCCTAAAACCCCTAAGGAAATAGAAGCAGCCATTAAAAATCTCCCATCCAAAGGGGGGGGGAAGCTTAGGGCTAGACGGTTTTAGTGCAGAATTCTACAAGACTTTCCATGAAGAGGTAATACCAATACTCTTCAAATTATCCCACAAAACAGAAGGAACACTACCAAACACATTTTATCAAGCCATAGTCATCCTGATACCTAAACCACACAAAGATTTAACCAAGAAAGAAAATTTTAGACCAACTCCCTTGTGGACATTAATGCAAAAATACTCAATAAAATATTCACAAACCAAATCTAAGAACACATCAAAAACATCATTCACTATTATCAAGTAGGCTTCAAACCAAAGATGCAGGGATGGTTCAACATATGAAAACCCACCAATCTACCATATAAAGAAACTGAAAGAATAATACCACATGATCATCTCATTAAATACGGATAAAAGCCTTTGACAAAATCTAATAATCCTTTATGATAAAATTTTTTAGAGATCAGAGATACAAGGTACATAACTAAATAAAGGCACATATACAGCAATAAGCAATAAAGGCAATCAGCAAGCCAATAGCCAACATCAAATTAAATGGAGAGAAACTTAAAGTAATTCAACTAGTGACAAGACTGTCCATTTTCTCCCTATCTCTTCAATATAGTCTTATTGCTCTAGCAATAAGACAACTGAAGGAGGTCAAAGGGATACAAGTCGGAAAGGAAGAAGTAGAAGTTTAGCTATTTTCAGATGATATAATAGCATACATGAGTGACCCCCAAAATTCGACTAAGGAACTCCTAAAGCTGATAAACACCTTCAGCAAAGTGGCTGCATACAAAATTAACTAAAACAATTAGTAGCCCCCCATATACAAATGATAAACAGGCTGAAAAGCTAGTCAATTGTCAGCAAGGAGGAACTGAATTTTTGGTAACTAGCATTATTTAAATACACACATCAAAATGTATCAGGATGTGAGGAAGCTCCTCATGTGTTTAATTTACTCCATCATTTGAGAGAATTATGGCTATATAGGTGGATTGAAAAGGAAGATTTAGTATGATGTAGTTGCCCATGGGAATGTACAGGTAAAACAAACAAGCAAACAAACACACAAAAAGATACTTAGCAAGAAAAGCCTAGCCTTGTGTCCTTATGGAAGCTGTATCAGACAGGCTGGACTCACAACAACCTGATAAGGAAAAGAAACCAAAAGTGGACATCTGGACATCTCTGCAACTGGCCCTGGTCATCATTACTAAAGATGCTTGCAGGATGCCTCCCCCCGTGTCCCACCCAGGTGCACTTCACTTCACTTCTGTTCACTGCTGCATTGCTTATCATTGAAAAGAGAACAGCAAGAGACAACCTTATCATCCTCATCAGAAGGTTCTTCCCATAAAGGAAAGTTTGTGTAGCATCGAAAAACAGTAGCTGGTAATGTGCACATAGGAACCATTGGGTGGTCAAGGTCTGAAGTTTGATGTGGAGAACAGAGCTACAGCGTTGCCACTCTCGTGAGGGAGGACACTGATGGTGCAACGCTCAAATTGGCAGGTGAAAGCAGACTGCTTTTCTTCTACTCAGTCAGCTTCCTCAGGAACCCATAACACAAAAAAAGGAAGGTTATCATTCCACTGATCTAGAAGGCTGATATCTCAAATCAAGTTTTCAGTAACCTTATAATGCCCCTGAAATCTCTAGAAAAAACTCCTCCTGTTCCTTTCCTAGTACATAGTAGTTCCCAGTGATCTACAGTATTGTTTGTCTTAAGGACTTCCTTACCTCATCTCTGCCTGCTCTTTACATGTATTTCTGCCTTCTGTGAAGTTTTCTGCATCACAACCTCTTCTTACAAGGACCAGTCAATGGATTGTGGCCTACACTCTTACTGCCTCATGCTAAGCAATGTAACTCTAAATTTTAAATTATGATTTATAGGTAAGCATTTCCTCTTAAATGGTATGTTTTTGCCTCATTTTATTTTCTGTCACTTTTATGTATGGTGTGTGTGTGTGTGTGCATGTGTACATGTGTATGTAAGTATGTGTACATGTGCATGCACACCATCACTTTCTACATTATTTCAATGAAACAGGGTCTTTCAGTTTCCCTCAAGTACATTCATTTGTCTACAATGGCTGGACATGAATCTAGTACTCTCTTCTCTCTGTTCCCTAGCCCTGGGGTCACAGATATACATAGCCACGCCCAACTTTTAAGTAGGTGCTGAGGCAGAGATCTAAACTCAAGTCCTTAGGCTTATGTAGCACATGATTTTATCCACTGAACATCTCCCTGTCCCAACTATACATATTTAAAATATTTCTATATATTCAAATTAAAATTTCAATGTTATCTGTTGCGCTAAATATATTCACATGAAATAAATCTATATAAATAAACTTTTGACATAAAATTTTACTTAGATATTTCTATCACTTCTCTTCCAAGTGTGTTCCCAAGGTAGCCCCCATTTCAGCTTTTTCTTTCTGTTATCTGTATTTCATAACACATCCTCTTTTTTAAAGCACTAATTATAGATTATATCTTGGTTATATCAAATTTGATTTCAGTAAATACACTTTATTCCTTGTGGTACTGACCTCATGGAAATTCTAATGGTCAAAGATGTCAAATTGTATTACGAAGAAGAATCATAAATTCAATAGACTGACAGATATAATTTGATTCGTATGCTTGGCATATCACTGGAAGATGCTGATCTCCTGATTGACACTTATAAATAAATAGGGAACAATTATCTTGTCTTCCTCCTGTGATATACCACTAAAAATGTGAATAAATCTTTATCACAGCCAAGTATGAAATAACATGTTTTCAAAAGGAGAGGAACAGCCATCTTCATAGAAGTTCTGTAGCTGTGAAGACATGATAATATATCCATATAAATATTTTGTAAAAACCTAGTGCATGAGTGAAAATAATCTGGGCTCATCAGTGACTCATCCAATCACAAAAGAGAATCTGACACCATAGAACTCTTGAAGGAGAGAGCCAGGCCTCCACAACAAGGCTGTCCAATGACACCCTCAGTAATGCTTATTACAACCAGATCCTAATTAAGCATTCAGAACTTTATGGTTACTAACAAGAGACACACAGGACAGAGGAACTTATACACAGCACCATGGGATGATGGCATCAAGCCCAGATTATAAGAGAGTCTACAGAATGAAAGCTAATAATTAATTAAAGACTTTAACCTGAAAAACACACCTATCAAATTGAGTGGTCTTGGTGATTCTGTACTAAGAGTGTACTGATTCTAGAGACAAGTTAAGCCTGTCTGTGAGCCACTTCCTGTTGGTAAGATCCCATGTAAAGATACATGCAGATATTGGATGTTTAAACAGTGACAAATACATGGTGATATGAGGGAGGTATATTACTGTAGGTATAATAACACCATAGATACCATTTGAAAAGTCCCAGTACTTTAGATATCCCAGATTAAATATACATACAAGAGTTTGTAACATGTATTGGCCAGTTCTGTGCTATAAAATACCTCAAAGAAACAACTTATATAAGAAAATAGTTCTTTTGGCTTATAGCATCAGCCCATGACCCAGGCTCTGTTCATGTTAGTCCATATTGACTGGACATCATGATGGCAGGCAAAAGTGGAGGAACAGACTTTTTATGTCATGATGACCAGGAATGATGATGGTAAAGGGAATGGAGACCAAGTACACCATTCAGAGAAAATCCCCAGTGAGCCACTTCCTGTTGGTAAGATCCCACTTCATAGGCATAGCATTATTGTGGACCATGTAAAGATTATCCTTGTATTATTTACATGCTGATTTCTATGCTGCCATATCTGGTTGCAATCCTTATTCCGAGAGAATCTCCACTCTTGCTGTTGTGTAAACATTGCTCCCTAATTGTTCCCTGTTTGGTCAATAAAGCAAGTCATTTAGCCAGTAACTGAGTAGGGG
Source organism: Rhynchomys soricoides (assembly GCA_019843965.1). NCBI lineage: Eukaryota > Metazoa > Chordata > Mammalia > Rodentia > Muridae > Rhynchomys > Rhynchomys soricoides. Next base: position 4,288,323 of record JADRCH010000116.1, read on the forward strand.
AGAGAATAGGGCTGGACTTCCTCCCAGCCAGGGGAAAGGGCAACAGAGAGGAAGTAGGAGTGAGCCATGGGGAGAGAGTCCAGGAGACACCATGAGAAAAACACCTGGGGCAGAGAAAGCCATAAAATGTGAGCATCTCAGGGATCTGGCTGGGAGGTAGCCAGATTAGTTTGGAGTATTAAAATAGGCTAACACTGCTCAGTTGTTGTGCTCTTAATGCTAGATAAATAAATATAATAGTCTAGTCTCAATTATTTTGGAGCTAGCTGAGTTAAGAGGAAAACAAAACACTCTTATAAAAATGACTTTAACATTTGGCACCCAACATGGGACAAGAACTTATATAGAATTCAAAGGTAGAGAAAAACAAGTACTCCCTGGATAAGTTTGTTTCTCAGGTAGGAGCTTTCTCAGGCAGAGCTCGCTGCTCCTTGAACCAAATCCCATGGTGCAGCAGTGGTTGGAGAAAAACGAAATGAAACAAAACAAAAACAAACACTAGAGAGGCGAAGCAAAGGGAGTTCTTTTGAGAAGCCCATGCTGAATAAAAAACCTGGCTCTTCAACACAGGCAAACTTTCCAAAGTTGGAGGCAGTCTACTAGTTAGGCAGGAAGCTAAAATCCCCTTGAGAAGGGGTTCATGCTGGACTGACTTGTGCTGGCCAGAGGAGCAAAGACCTATGTGGGCCAAACAATTTCCATCCAGGGAAGGGTGATCCAGTGAGATAGCTCCCAGTTTATAGCATGGGAGGCAGAAACCCCTTTCCTTGGAGAGAAAGAGAGAGAGAGAGAGAGAGAGAGAGAGAGAGAGAGGAGATGGATCAAGGCTACAAGGCAGGAAGGGAAAGCTAGACAAACTTAGAGAAGACAAGAAGAAAAAATAAAAAATTAAAAACAACAAAACATCTTACCAGGTTAAAAAAATGTTTAAAGGTATGTTTCAATGATAAAAAAGGAAAGAGACTGGGTGTGAAATTTCATGGACAGATATAAATAATTTAAAATTGATAAATTTAAAGAAAATAGAGACATAATGATTAGAGGCAGAGTAAAATATAACTTCTTAGGTCTCTGATGATTATAGTCTCCCATTTAAGCTTGAATTGTTTAGGATTAAAAAAAAACATTTTAAGGTCTATGTAAGTTATGATAAAGAATGATTTGGATACAGAACTTTGAGCTCACCAAAATTGCCAAATAGAAAGAGCCTATCATTGGAATAAACGGGAGTAATGTAGGCACAACATAATTGGGCATTGTATAAAGATTATTATTGTATTAATTGTATTAATTGGGCATTGTATAAAGATTATTATTGTATTAACAAATGCTGACCTTTTGTGTCCCCATATCTATTTGCAATCCTTACTCTAAGAATCTCCTGCTTGATGTTGTATAAATATTGTTCCTTAATTATTCTTCAATTGATCAATCAAGCAGGTTGATCAGCCAAGCAGGGGAGAGAAAAGGGCTGGACTTCCTCCCAGCTACAGGAGGGGGAAGGGGAGAGAGCAAGTAGGGGTAGGCCAAAGGGGGAGAACCCAGAAGACACCAAGAGAAAAACACCTGAAGCACAGAAAGGCATAACATGTGAATATTTCAGGGATTTTGGCTAGGAGGTATTTGGATTGGCATAGAGTATTAAAATAGAGTAAGACTGCCCAGTTGTTGTACCCTTAAAGCTAGATAAATAAATCTAATAATCCAGTTATAATTATTTGGGAGCCAGCTGGGCTAAAAGGTAAAGTGTAAAAAACTGTATTAGTCAGGGTTCTCTAGAGTTACAGAACTTACAGGTAGTCTCTATATAGTCAGGGAATTTGTTAATGATTTACAGTCTGTAGGTCAAACTGCCCAACAATGGTCAGCAGTAGATGTGAACAAAAACCCGAGGATCTAGCAGTCACTTAGTCCCACAAGGCTCACAGGCAAAGAAGATTGAATCTTCCTCCTTCCAATGTCCTTATGTAGGTCTCCAGCAGCAGGTGTGGCCCAGATTAGAGGTGTGTGTACCACCACACCTGAAGCTTGTGTCTTCCAGACTCAAGATCTAGATCACAGGCGAGCCTTCTAATTCTGGACTGTAATTCACTCCAGATATAGTCAAGTTGACAATCAGAAATAGCCACTACACAAACATAATACAAATTCACTAACACCACTTCACATAAATTCTAGTTTCTCCAAACATGCTACTATCCTGGGGTAATTCACGATGCATTCACAAAGGATATTCTTGTATCCAAATATTAACAATCTACCACCCTTCCCTAAGGCTTATGCTCAATGCATGATGGAAGATGTATTAAGCCATCTGTAACAGTCCACAAACTCTGAACACTGGAGCATCATTGGAAAGCCGAAGACCAGAGACTCCTCTGAGAATGAAAGCAAAATATGAGCTATATTTCATATGTAAAAAAGGTAATTTATAAACTCATGTGGCTTGAATGAGAATGACTAGCACAGGGTCCTATATTTGAGTGCAAGGTCATCATCCACCATGACCAAGTAGACTTCATCCCAAGGATGCAGGTGATGGCTTACTTTTTTCTCCTTTAATTTTAATAATGGTTCTTAAATGCTTTCACCTCCCTTCTAGCCCGCCATCCACCAGAGGTAGTGGAAAAGGAATGTTATTATGATACAGAGGACATTGACCTGTTTAGAAATTGTTCTTTGGAGCAAATCCCATCTGCATTGTCATGAAATTAGCAGTTCAGTTCACAGGAATGAGCAGCGGCAGTCAGCTCGATCCACTTGCAAATACTTCACGAATATATCAGCCGTCCAGTTCAGTAGAGATAGCAAACATGAATCAGCAGCAGCAGGACATAGCAGAAACAGCCAGACTCACTCTATTGCGTTCAGAAGGGATGCCAGGAAAAGTTCTCTGACATACCTTTCTCAGTGAAGGAAAGATCACTGAAGATGTGAGACCAAGAAGCATTGCAAAGCTAGCTAAGCAAGCTCTTCTCACAGTCCATCGACTCCTATTTGTACTCCAAACATCCTTTCACCTGTGTCCACTTCGTCGAAACGTCCCTTCACAGGTTTGCCCAGCAAAACACCATCCCAAACAGCTGACTTTCCAAAGAAACCACAAGTTCCCACTTCATGCAGGGGTGGTTGTTCAACATAAGAAAAATCCATTAATGCAATCCACCATATAAACAAACTGAAAGAATCAAACCGCACGATCATCTCATTAGATGCTGTAAAAGCCTTTAACAAAACCCAACACCTCTTCATGTTAAAAGGCTCGGAGAGATCAAGGATACAAGGTGCATCCCTTCTTCTGGATCCATTCCTCTGTTGAGGGACATCTAGCCCAAAAGTTTGGAATACCCAAGAGTCACTTCACAGCAACCATTGGGCTGAGCATAAGGTCCCAGATGGAGGAGTTGGAGAAGGGACTGAAGGAGCTGAGGGAGTTTGCAGCCCCATGGAGGGAGAAATAGTGGCAACTGGCCTGACCTCCTGATGCTCCCAGAGACTGGATCACCAACCAAAGAATACACATGGAGAGACCCATGGTGCTGGCCACATATGTGGCAGAGGAAGGTCTTGTTAGACATCAGGGGGAGGAGAGGCCCTTGGGCCAGAGGGTGTTAGATCCCCCAATATAGGAGAATGTCAAGGAGGGAAGAGGAGAGTGGGTGGGGGGGAATACCCCCATAGAAGCAGGGGGAGGGAGGAGGGAATAGGGAGGTTCCAAAGGGGAGATCTGGAAAGGGGGAAACATTTGAAATGTAAATAAAGTATCAAAAAAAACAAAACAAAAAACAAGGTGCATCCCTAAGTACAATAAAGGAAACATCTAGTAAGCCAATAGTCAACATTAAATTTAAAGCAATCAGAGAGAGTACTTAAAGCAATTTCTTTTTTTCCCCAAAGGGAAAATATTTATTAGAATTAAATTGTTTTCTCCCTAATAATTGATAAAACACAAATGTTTTGTTTTTCTCATGGGTTAAAGCGTGAGTATAGAATTCTTTTATTTTTATTTTTGAGATTTACTTTATATACATTTCAAATGTTTTCCCCTTTGGAAACCCCCTATTCCATTCCCCTTCCCCTGCCTCTATGAGGATGATCCCCCACCCACCCACCCACCCACCCACTCCCATCTTCCATCCCTAGTATTCCCCTACACTGGGGCATCTAACACCCTCAGGCCCAAGGGCCTCTCCTTCCATTGATGTCCAACAATCCAGTCTCCAGGAGCTCCAGGGGGTCTGGCCAGTTGACACTTAATTTATTAAAGAAAGAAATTGAAAAAGATATCAGAAATGGAAAGACCTCTCATGCTCATAGAATGCTAAGATTAACATAGTAAAAATGGCCATCTTACCAAAAGTAATCTATAGATTGAATGCAATTCCCATCAAAATTCCAACACAATTCTTTACAGATCATGAAAGAACAATACTGAGCTTCATATTGGAAAACCAAAAATCCCAGAATATCTAAAGCAATCCTGTATAATAAAAGAAATTCTGGAAGTATCAAACTCCCATTTTAAGCTGTACTACAAAGCAATAGTAGTAAAAGAAAACCTTATGATATTGACATAAAAACAGACAGGTTGATCAATGGAATTTAAGTGAAGACACAGATGTAAATCCACACACCTATGGACACTTGATTTTTTGACAGAGAAGCCAAACTATACAATGGAAAAAAATAAAGCATCTTCAATAAATGTTGCTGGTCTAACTGGATACCTGCACACAGAAGCATGCAAATAGATCCATATCTATCACCCTGCACAAAACTCAAGTCTAAGTGGATCAAAGACCTCAACATAAAACCACATACACTAAATCTGATAGAAGAGAAAGTTAAGGAATAGCCTTGAATTCGTTGGCACAGGAGACAATTTCCTAGATAGAACATCACAGCTAGGGCACTAAGATAAACAATTAATAAATGGGACCTCGTGAAACTGAAAAGTTTCTATAAGTCAAAGGGCACTATCAAAAGGACAAAATGGCAGCCTACAGAGTGGGAAAAGATCTTAACCAACCCAGTATCTGACAGAGAGCCGATGTCCAAAACATATAAAGAGCTGAAGACACTAGACATTAACAAACCAAATAACCTGATTACAAATTGAAGTACAGATCTAAACAGGGAAATCTCAACATAGGAAGCTCTAATGGCCCAGAAGCATTTAAAAGAAATGTTCAACATCGTTAGTCATCAGGGAAATGCAAATCAAAATGACTCTGAGATTCCTTCTTACACCAATCAGAATGGCTAAGATAAAAAAAATCAAGGGTCAGTACATGCTGGCAAGGATGTAGGGCAAGGGGAACACCCCTCCATTGTTGGTGGGAGTGTAAACTTGTACAACCATTCTGGAAATCAATTTAAAAGTCACTCAGAAAATTGGTTCTTCCTCAAGACCCAGCTATACCATTCCTGGGCATATAGCCAAAAGATTTCTACCATTTCACATGGACACTTGCTCAATAATGTTTATAGCAGCTTTATTCATATTAGTTAGAAACTGGAAACAACCTAGATGTCTCTCAACTGAAGAATAAATAAATAAAATGTGTACATTTACATATAGAATATTACTCAGCTATTAAAAACAATGACATTATAAGATTGGCAGGCAAATGGATGAAATTAGAAAATATCATCCTGAGTGAAGTAACCCAGACCCAGAAAGATAAACATGGTATGTACTCACTTATAAATGGATAGTAGCCAGAAAGTACAGGATAACCATGCTACAGTCCATAGACCCACAGAAGCTAAGTAACAAGGAGGGCCCAACTGGAGACTTTAACTTCACTGAGAAGGGGAAACAGAGTAGACACCAGAGGGGATGGATCTAGGTAATCAGGTGGAGGAGTGGGGGAGGACGGATCAGGAGGAATCAGTTTGGGGCAAGATCCAGGGAGAGAATACTGGGAGAGACAACTGGATTGGGAAGGGGGCATCTCTGGGACGAGTAATAAACTTTGGACAGTTCGGTCGGTATCGGGAGCGGAGCGCGGACCCCAGAGAGCCCTGAGAGCACCACCGCCGCCGCCGGCCTAGTCACCATCACACCCGGGAGGAGCCGCAGCCCTCTCCGCCTGCCCCAGTCACTCACACCGCAACCATGAGCCGCGAGGCCGAGACCCAGCAGCCGCCCACCGCCCCCGCCGCTGCCCTCAGCGCCGCCGACACCAAGCCCCGCTCCACGGGGAGCGGCGCAGGTAGTGGCGGCCCGGGCGGCCTTACATAGGCAGCGTCCGCCAGCGGGGACAAGAAGATCATCGCAAGGAAGGTTTTGGGAACAGCAAAACGGTTCAATGTAAGGAACGGATACGGTTTCATCAACAGGAATGACGCCAGGGAAGACGTATTTGTACACCAGACTGCCATAAAGAATAACCCTAGGAAGTACCTTCGCAGTGTAGGAGATGGAGAGACTGTGGAGTTTGACGTTGTTGAAGGAGAAAAGGGTGAGGAGGCAGCAAATGTTCCAGGCCCTGGTGGAGTTCCAGTTCAAGGCAGTAAATACGCAGCAGTCCGTAACCATTATAGATGTTATCCACGTCGTAGGGGTCCTCCACGCAATTACCAGCAAAATTACCAGAATAGTGAGAGTGGGGAAAAGAAGGAGGCCCTATCGCAGGCGAAGGTTCACACCTTATTGCATGCGGAGACCCTATGCGCGTCGACCACAGTATTCCAACCCCCTGTGAAAGGAGAAGTGATGGAGGGTGCTGACAACCAGGGTGCAGGAGAGCAAGGTAGACCAGTGAGACAGAATATGTATCGGGGTTACAGACCACGATTCTGCAGGGGCCCTCCTGCCAAAGACAGCCTAGAGAGAATGGCAATGAAGAGGACAAAGAAAATCAAGGAGATGAGACCCAAGGTCAGCAGCCACCTCAACGTCGGTATCGCCGCAACTTCAATTACCGCCGCAGACGCCCAGAGAACCCTAAACCACAAGATGGCAAAGAGACAAAAGCAGCCGATCCACCAGCTGAGAATCCATCCACTCCCTAGGCTGAGCAGGGCGGGGCTGAGTAAATGCCGGCTTACCATCTCTACCATCATTCTGTTTGGTCATCTAACAAGAAGAAATGAATATGAAATTCCAGCAATAAGAAATGAACAAAGATTGGAGCCGAAGACCTTAAGTGCTTGCTTTATGCCCGTTGACAGATACATTAGAACTATCTGCATTATCTATGCAGCATGGGGTTTTTATTATTTTTACCTAAAGATGTCTCTTTTTGGTAATGGCAAACATTTTTTAAGAAAAAAAAAAAGGCCTGGTTTTTCTTAATACACCTTTAACGGTTTTTAAATTGTTTCATATCTGGTCAAGTTGAGATTTTTAAGAACTTCATTTTTAATTTGTAATAAAGTTTACAACTTGATTTTTTCAAAAAAGTCAACAAACTGCAAGCACCTGTTAATAAAGGTCTTAAATAATAAAAAAGAAAGAAAGAAAGAAACAAACAAACAAACAAACTTTGGACAAGGAAACTCACAGTAATCACTGCAGGTGACTCTAATACTCCTGGCAATGGGAGCTATTGATCCTGTAATAGCCATCCCCTGTAACCAGAAAACACTTCCAATGGAAGGACTGGGACACCAACCCAGCCATAAAACTTTAGAATCACAATTTCTCTTGTCAACAAGATATGCAGGGGTAAAGATGGAGCCGAAATTGAGGGAATGGCAAACCAATGACTGACCCAGCTTGAGACCCATGTCATGGGAGAGAGAGAGTTCACCCCAACACTATTAATGATACATGCTATATCTCCAGACAGGCACACCGTGTAACTGTCATCTGAGAGCCTTCACTGAGCAACTGATAGAAACATGAAAAGACTCACAGCCAAACCTGCGGCAGAGCTTGGGGAATTACCTGAAAGAGGGGGACAAAGAATGAAAGGAGACAGAAAGGCCAAAGAAACCACAAAGAACCATACGGAACCAACTAACCTGGACACATAGAGTGAACCACCGGAGAGTATACATGGGGTGGACATAGGCCTTCCCATACATGGAGCAGTTGTTCAGCTCAGTCTTCATGAAGGACTCAACAGCAGGAGTAGGAGCTGTATCTGACTCCGTTCCCCGCCTTTGGCTCCCTTTCTCTTAACTGCCCTGTGTTGTCTAATCACAGTAGGAGAAGATGTGCTTAGTCCCATTACACCTTGATATGGCAAGACAGGTTGATGTCCATGGGAAGTCTGCCTTTTTCTGAGCCTCTTCTGAGGAGAAAGGGTGGGTATGAGAATGGCAGAGAGGACAGGTGAGAGCAAGGGACAGGGAGGAGAGGGGGGACGGGAAGGCTTGATCAAGATGTAAAACTGAAAAACGTATGCATCCATGAGAGAAACTACGTTTCCAAGGGCTATCAGAATGCACATGGAGACACTCCTGCAGGAGACGGTCCTATAGGAGTCACTGTGGAGTGATAGGGCCAGAGACCAGCAGTGAACTAGAATAGATATCTGCAATATACATAAGACGTGAGGGTCTGTTATAAGTAATGAGTGTGCAAAAGTCAACAAGAAAAGGCTCAGCAATTGAGTGGGGGAATTGAAACACAAGTAAGAGAGGAACAACTCCTGAGTACTGTTTTTCCAGGAGAGAACCAAACCCTCAGACTGGAGTGCAGTTGTGGGATCTAAAGTAAATAGGAACATCCATGCCCCAGGTCACAAGGGCAGCATGGTTGGGTGCTAACCTTAATAATATGGAGTAATAGGCTAAGGGATATGGTGTGCAGGGAAGGTAACACTCCTGTTGGGGCTCAGGTGCCCTGCAAGCCAAAGTAACCCCACCCCAGAAGAAGGGTATCTCCATTGCCTGGGGTGTGTGGTATAAAGGGGTTGGTCAAAGATGGATGACAGATATGTAAAGGAGCAGTCAGCCATGGTAGCAAAATCATGTTCACTAAAAGGAAGTACCACGCTCATTGGGCATTGAGGCTAGAGAGAGTGTGCTCTGCTGGGCACAGGGGTCAACAAGTCTGCAGGTCTGCAGAAGACAAGCAGGAGACATGGGACAGTGAAGTTTTCAGTTCAAAATCGCAGGAAGGAGCAAAACTGTCATCTCAGCCCCAAGACAGGCAGGCAGTAGATGTTCCCTTGCATTTGGGAAATGGCCAGTCCGTGGGTGCTATCAGGCTGGCAACTGATTAAACAAGCACCACTCACGTTAAAGGGGAAATTTACTTTTCCTAGTCCGTGAACAGCAACATTAAACATATCCACAGCATCTTTAAAGAAACTCCCAGAATAATATTTGGCCCATTCTGCAGATGCCCAATGTCCTAGTCAAGCTGACACATGAAATGACCCTTCATACCATATTAGGTAAATATACATCTCAAAAAGGATGGCATTGAGCAGTGTTGAGATCTACAAATGCACACGGCAATGGTGCGAGGAGTCTTAAGGGTATTTACAGTTCAGTGAGGGAATGGACGTTGGAACCAGCTGCTAGCCCACAAGTTCTTACCAGGAAGACAGAATTTCTTGGGTTGTATATGTCGGGGAAACAGAAACTACAATAAACCCATAAGAGAACCCAAGAGCTCAGATCTGCACCCAGGACTTCATGCCTGTACACAGGGACTCACACCTGTACATTTCACCTCACATCCAGGAATTCAGCTTGTCCCCAGGAACTTACGTCTGTACACCGGAACTCACCCCCTCACTAGGAATTGACACCAGCATGCAGGAAATCCATCCTGCACCCTGGATCTAACCCAGCACTTAGGAGCCTACATCCATACAGAAACACACACTCACATCCAGGAGTTCACACCTGTAATAAGGGGCTACAATTTGCATTCCTTGCTGGTCATTGTCTCTAACTCACTGTGTTAATTTGAGAAGAACAAGGTAGAGAGGCCTCCCTAGAGTAGATGTACCCTAATGATGCACTCTAGTCAGGGTGCGAAAGAACATGCACACTGTCTCTCAGAATTCAGATGTGAAGGCCATACCCTCATCGCCAGTAAAAGTGTGATTGTTGCTTCAACCTTCAGAGAAAAACTGAAGATTTTAAAGTGAATGCTGAGTGTCTAGGTGTGAGCTACTGTGTACAGGTGTGATCTGTGACATGAGGACATGGTGAAACCCTGAGACATTCAGATGCATGTGTGGGAACACAGCTAGCCACTAAGGAACAGAAGGGGGTTACTCTGGCCACTGAGAGTTTTCTCTGTTTTGTCTCTTCAGGTTGGGTCATTGCTTACTGACTCGATTCCTTCATGCAAAAATTTTGCAAACGTGAAACAGCCAGAAAGGAACTTCAACACGATGGGTGTCTTCTACCCAGACTTCCGATAACACCAAGGGTATTGGATTTGCACTTAGCTGACTGTGTGCTCCTAGTTGCCACCTAGGATGGAGTGAGCTGGCTGTCTTCCCTAGGGAGGCCTCCCAACAGCCTTCTTCCCAAATTAATATAGTGAGTTGGTGAGAGAGAGAAACAAGAAATGGGCTGTGACTAGTGGACCACAACATTACCCTATCGGAGTGACTGCCAGAATGAGGGAAACAGGACGCAGGTGGTCCGGAGTTGTCTCTGCTGTAATTCTGGTGGTCCCTTCAAGCTTTCCAGAGGACTGCAGGGTTCATACCAACCCATAGAGACCAGTGTCAAGGAAGCAGAGATAGGTCACAGCCAGCCTTCCAACTCTGGAGCCCAGGGATTTAGGGTCCCAGTTGCCAGGGGCCAGCACCACCTTAATTGGCCTTTGGAGGCCATGGGCCCCAGCACTATGTGGTGCAGAGCATCATACCCAGCAGAGTGACCCCAAGGACAGGCAAATCCACACAATGCCCTGCTAGAGGGGACATGAGAGCCAGCAAATGAGGAAGCCCTGCCTGCTTTCCTACAGGATCCAGAACTTGCCACAGCCAGAACCATCCAAGTGCCCACCTCTGTTCACGGTCACCTCACTCTATGGCTGACCTGATGATGGTCCAGAGATAACTGATGTCTGCTACTTCATATCCATCACAGAACAGGCTCTTCAGCATGGGGCACTGGGAGCATGCATGTTAGATATGTGACCCTGGGGTAGACCGGACTCTTATCTAGGAAAGGTAAGTTCATGTATTACTTGTGGAGAGTAGGAGACCATCCGTATGGATGGAGAGAAGAAAGATGGAGCACACAGTGTGCCCGCCATGCACCAAACCCACCAAACTGACAGTTCTTAATCTGATTGTCCTTTGCTTTTGGCACACGTTGGGGTATGCAATTTGTGGGCCTTATTATACACCAGCTCCAATTCAGCAGGCAGGTGGGCTGAAACTCTTTATCCAACACTCTCACAGGACACTGTGATGGTGCTTGCTCATGAGGGACAAGGCCAAGGGAAGCACAGGCTTCCCCTTTTTACACAAGGTCTTCCAGCTCTTCCACAGCAGAGCAGGGTTCTCACCCCGTACCTCCCTCTCCTTCCTTAGACATCCTTAGATAATGTTTTTCCTCACACTCTGGGAAGATTAAGCTCATCTTTGTTACAACTAGAAACAGAGGACCAACTTTCATTTACACATCATACACATCATAATGGAAACCTGTGTGAAAACCATGGCTGCTACATCAACACTGTGAGCACAAAGTCACTCCATGCCTGTGAGCTCACAGTGAGAAAAAGTGGCTATGTTCTCCCACTCGAATTTGACTCCAGTGTGAGGGGGAACTTTGGAGGTGAGTGGAGGAGACAGAAGATGAGCTCACCAAGACCAGAGAAGTCCTTTAACCCGCCAGAGTAATGGAGAACAGACTCACTCTTATCTCCACCCAGATCATTCAGTGCGGCACCTCCCTGCATTGATTTATCAGCCAGAAGCATGGTCACCAAACCCAGACACTAGAGAAAAACCCTAATCTATCGATGCTATCTATGATCACTATGAACAAGAGAAAGTGGCTGTACATGGCCAGAAGGTCAGAGGCCAGCTCTCTCTGGTTTTCAATGGCAAAGTACAAGACTTTATAAACTCACATAAATGAGGAGAATCAGGAAGTAGAATTGGCCATGTGATCTAGTGGGAGACTCTGAGAATGTCCCAAATCTGTCTGAAACCCAGTCCTGTTGTTTTTCAGGATACAGGCTTCAGCTGCCTCTTCATCACAATCTCCAACATCTAGTCATTAACTGGAGATACTCACATCCTCCAGCAAGCAGAACTGAACACTGATAATTACTGTGGACAAGTCTTGGAGCTAGAGTTACTGAGAATCCTGCAGGATACACTATACAGAGGCTCAGTCTCAGCATGGAGAGTGCTTTTCTATACTCCTAACTCTGAGGATCTCCTCCTGGGGAGAACATGATTAGCATGTTTGGGGGAGGGCAACAGGTTCTTCAAAACATTTTGAACTGAGGAGGGCTGATTGGTCCAGGTGAACTCAGTAGGCAGCTCTCGGGTGTCTCTCTGATGTGGTAGCACAAGTGACTAAGAAGTAGGCTTGTGGACCTTGAAAGGCTGCCTATACTCCATCACTCAGCTCTGGAAGTCTCTCTGTGTTCTCAGATCACTGCCCAGCCTCCTGTAGAAGGAGGACTCAATAAATTCTTGAGAACTAAGTAAATCAGAAGGAAATGTCTCCCTTTCAGGTTACCCAAGATCATCTGGCAGATCACAGCATCTAGCAGGCTTTTTAGGAGAGTGGACAGCATATTGAAAATTGGTTCTGGCAGCCTGTAGAACCTCCGACTGCAGCAGTGAAATCTGCCCCCCTCCCCACATCCATCTCTCTGCATTTTTCCTTACTCATGGCCACACAAGTGCACAGAAATGGAAGCCTCTCAGCAGTGTCCTTGCAGGGGTTTGTGCTGGTAGGTTTTGGGGGAGGTGCAAAGGCCCAGGCCCTGCTCTTTGCTGTCTTCCTGGTCCTGTATGTAGTAACTGTCCTGGGCAACCTCACCATGATTGTGGTCATCACCCTGGATGCCCGTCTGCACTCCCCCATGTACTTCTTCCTCAAGAACCTGTCCTTTGTTGATCTTTGCTACTCCTCTGTCATTGCCCCCAAAGCCATGACTATCTTCCTCTCCTCCTCTAAGGTCATCAGCTTTGCAGGATGTGCCACTCAGTTCTTCTTTTTCTCTCTTCTGGTTACCACTGAAGGCTTCCTGTTGGCAGTCATGGCTTATGACCGTTTCATGGCCATCTGCAGTCCCCTGAGGTACCCTGTGACCATGTACCCCATGGCATGTGCCCGTCTGGTCCTGGGCACTTACTGTGGAGGCTGCCTGAACTCCATTGTGCAGACCAGCCTGACGTTCCAGCTGCCCTTCTGTAGCTCCAACCGTATTGACCACTTCTACTGTGACGTGCCCCCATTGCTCCGGCTTGCCTGTGCTGACACAACTCTCAATGAGCTTGTCATGTTTGGCATCTGTGGACTCATCATTGTGTCTACCACTCTTGTGGTCCTTATCTCTTATGGCTACATCACAGTGACCATTCTCAGGATGCGCTCTGGGTCGGGGCGGCACAAGGTCTTCTCCACCTGTGGTTCACACATGACAGCTGTGTCCTTGTTTTATGGAACAGTGTTTGTCATGTATGCTCAGCCAGGTGCTCTGACATCCATGGAGCAGGGGAAAGTGGTCTCTGTCTTCTACACACTGGTTATCCCCATGCTCAACCCCCTCATCTATAGTCTGAGGAACAAGGATGTGAAGGATGCCCTGAGGAGGCTGGGACAGAGACATGGCCTTGTGAAGGAGGATGTGCAATGAGGCCTGGAGGGAAGATTTCTAATGAAACACTGTGCAACCTCTTCTATTCATCCATCCTACAATGGTCCCAAGACGCACATTACTGACTAGGTACTAACTATGCAGGCAGCATAAGGCTGCTCTGTTGAGAAGGAGAGCACGTTCAAAGCCCCTTTTTAATGTGTGGTGCAGTGAACTTTATATTTGTTGGTACTCAAAGAGGTTTTTCTTCTATGAATGCAAATAGATACTTGGACTAATGTACAAAACAAAATAAATTGCTAAAAGCAAGTGCCTACTTCTGATCCCACCCTGATGTGTCTCTTGGTAAGTCTTGTGAGCACACAACAGTCTCCTTTTTCCCTTTAGTTAAGCTCTCTCTAGAGCTTTAGACTTATTAAATTTGACTTCAGAGGCTGGAGAGGTGGCTTAACACTGAAGAGTCCTTGGAGTTCCTGCAGAATTCAGTTCCAAGTGCCTATGTCAGGAGGTGCAGAATCATCTTGTAACTCTATCTCCAGGAATGGTCTAGGAGCCATTCATGGCTATCTGTTACCCCCTGAGGTGTCATATGACTGTTTGTCCCATGGCATGTACCAGTCTGGTCCTGGGTACCTACTGTGGAGGCTGCCTCCACTCCATTATGCAGACCAGTCTCACGGTCCAGCTGTTCTGCGTTTCCAACCATACTGAACAGTTCTGTTTTGCAAATGCTCAGTAATATTGATGTGGATGAATAATTTTGGAGTAAACAAGATATATCCCGTTCATGGGGGATAAAGGTCAGCATCCAATGTAAGTTATAAACCCTCTATCATATTTGACCAGATACAACGCCAAATCCACACCCACTTTTTACTTCATTAGGTGCACATATACACTCATCCATACTAAAACATAAACACAACACACATAAATAAAATTTTAAAAGTCATATAAAATAACTCTAAATACATTGCCAAGTTTTCCTCATAGTAAGTTCCATGGTTCTGGTGAAACACATCTAGCATAGATTGTATGTCACAAAGAGTCTGAATTTAAAGTAGTGGTGAATATATACATATTATATATGTATATATGCATATCTTGAAATCAATTTGTAAACCCACAGTCTTGGGACTTCACTATACTGTAGTTAGGGACAAGATGTACAATCCCACTGTGTCCTCCATTCGGCCTCAGACATTCGGCCCCAAGTTCAACACTTGACCTGATCTGACCAGAGTTACCACTCTTTTCCAAGAGCACCCTATAAGACAGCTAAGGTGTTTGTTCGATATCTGTTGCTCAGCATCATCTTCATAAGATTAATCCATGTGCTTCTGTACAGTGAAGGGTGCATGGTATGTAAGGCTTCATGTGAGTGCACGTTGAGGACTACTTGCACCCTGCACTGGGGATATGTGTATGGTTTTAGTTACTTTCTGACACACAATAGCCACTCTCGGTAAGAATGTAAATGACAACTCATATGACTAGAATTAAAAATGTGTAAGGACACAACTTCAATAGAAAAAAATGATCTCTACAGGTTTTAAGAAACCCAACTGTCAAATGTTTTAATTTTGGTAAACAAGGTCATTCTGAAAAGGATTGTAGGCAAAGCATTCCTAGAAACAGTGTTGTTGTTTTTTTTTTTTTCTAGAGAAAATCCAAAAAGAAGAACCAAGCCTACTAGAATATGCAGAAGGTGTGACAAAGACCAACACTGGACTAATGAATGTAGATCAAGGGACAAAGAAGGAAACCCCTTATAGGGAAATGCCCCCAGAGGCCCCTGATATCAAATTCAAGTTGGCCATCTCAGGTCAACAGTGGAGAAACTCACCTCAGAACAATTAAATAACACTGCTCTGGAGATATATATTAATAACTCAGACATCAATGCCAGATCATCTTCAATAGATAAAACAGAAAACTCAGGAAACAAAAAAACAAAAAAAAAATTACTTTGGTAAATGGCTAAAATGATAAGGCACCAGAGTCAAAATCACATTTAGATGGAATTGAGAATGAAGGCTTAATGGATATGGGAGTAGATGTAAGACGGAGATATCTAATAAACAAAAGAGGTTAAAAATTCTCCCAGAGGCAGATAAAAATTTATAAAACAGTGTTATGTTAGGGGAGAGAATATGCTCTTATTTCCACAAGAAAAGAAAAACTATGGATACCATCCAAATCAATAAAAATCAGATTTGACCACGGGAAACCCCCTGAGACCTTGGCTATAGTCAGGAAGAAAGAAATCAAGACCAAACAAGACAAGTAACATGATTTGCTAATCCTCCAACATGGAAACAACTGTGAACTGGCTGAGACATGAAAATGTCTCTAGCCAGGACCTTAGCTATGCATAGCCAATGAATCTTTGGCTATAGAATCCTCAGAATTTATCATACCATCTGCTCAAATGTCATAGAAAGAAATTTATATTTTAGTTTGGCTATACAGTCCAAGCCAACTCATAAAGTAAAATAAATGCCAGAAACAGAGAGCAGGGCATCATCTTTAGCCCAATTGTGTACACTACACATTCCATAAATGTGTAAATGGAAAATGTGTACTTCCTTAAAAGCTTATATGTTCACAGAGAAAAACAACCAGGTAGGCAGGCTTGACGAAGTTCACTCGTGGGGATGAGATGATGACGTTTTTTATTCCAGCATTCTGCCTGATCCTACTATACACTGTTTAGTAACTGTTTCGTCAAACCCGGTTCTGAGACAGCTTGAGAAACAGCTTCTAATCCCAATTGGTCCACTTTTCAGACTGTTCCAGTCAGGATTTCAATTAAGCCTTGAACTTTCTCAGCATCTGTAGACTGGACAGCGAATGCTACAGATAGCTTTCTTTAGACTGATAAAAATCCCAATTTTTAGAGGACTCTTGAAAAAAAAAAAAAAAGACACTCCAAATCAGCAGCAAGCAATCTTAAGGAAACTACTCCCTATTCCCAAGAGGTGGGGTGAATTTTTTTTTTTTTTGTTATTGTTGTTGTTTTTGTTTTTTAGTTTTTTTTTTCACTTTTTTCATACTTTCTTTACATTTCAAATGTTTCCCCCTTTCCAGATCTCCCCTTTGGAACCGCCCCATTCCCTCCCCCTCCCCCTGCCACTATGGGGGTATTCTCCCACCCACCCACCTAACCACTTTCGTCTTCCTTTCTTAGCATTCTCCTATACTGAGGGATCTAACACCCTCAGGCCCAAGGGCCTCTGCCCCCCCCCCTGATGGCTAACAAGATCCTCCTCTGCTGCATATGTGGCCAGCACCATGGGTCCCTCCATGTGTATTCTTTAGTTGGTGAATCAGTCTCCAGGAGTATTGGGGGGGGGGGTTAGGCCAGTTGCCACTGTTGCTGCCTCCCTGGGGCTGCAAACTCCCTCAGCTCCTTCAGTTCCTTCTCCAAGTCCTCCATCTGGGACCTCACACTCAGCCCTAAGGTTGCTGTGATGTGACTCTTGGGTATTTCGATCTTTTGGGCTAATAACCACTTATCAGTGAGTACATACCTCACTCACTGAGGTTCATTCTTTTGTGACTGCATTAACTCACTCAGGATGAAATTTTCAAGTTCCATCCATTTGCCTGGGAATTTCATGAAGTCATTCTTTTTAAAAGCTGAGTAGTATTACATTGTGTAAATGTACCATAATTTCTGTATCCATTCTTCTATTGAGGGACATCTGGGTTGTTTCCAGTTTCTGGCTATTATCAATATGGCTGCTATGAACATAGTGGAACATGTGTCTTTATTACATGTTGGAGAATCTTCTGGGTATATGCCCAGGAGTGGTATAGCTGTGTCGTCAAGTAGTATTATGTTCATTTTTCGGAGGGTCCTCCAAACTGATTTCCAGAGAGGTGGTATCAGCTTGCATTCCCACCAGCAGTGGAAGAGTGTTCCTCTTTCTCCACATACTCGCCAGCATCTACTGTCACCTGAGTTTTTGATCTTAGCCATTCTGACTGGTGTGAGGTGAAATCTCAGGGTTGTTTTGATTTGCATTTCCCTGATGAGTAAGGATGTTGAACATTTAGGTGCTTCTCAGCCAATCGAGTTTTCTCAGTTGAGAATTCTCTGTTTAGCTCTGTTCCCCATTTTTTGATAGGGCTATTTGGATCTCTGGAGTCTAGCTTTTTGAGTTCTTTGCATACATTGGATATTAGCCCTCTATTGGACGTAGGATTGGTAAAGATCTTTTCCAAATCTGTAGGTTGCCGTTTTGTCCTATTTACAGTGTCCTTTGCCTTACATAAGCTTTGTACTTTTATGAGGTCCCATTTGTTGATTCTTGATCTTAGAGCACAAGCCATTGGTATTCTGTTCAAGAACTTTTCCCCTGTGCCCATGTGTTCTAGACTTTTCCCCACTTTCTCTTCTATTAGATTCAGTGTATCTGGTTTTATGTGGAGGTCCTTGATCCACTTGGACTTGAGTTTTGAAAAGGAGATAGGAATGGATCAATTCTCAATCTTCTACATGTAGACCGCCAGTTGAACCAGTACCATTTGTTGAAGATGCTGTCTTTGTTCCACTGTATGTTTTTAGATCCTTTGTCAAAGATCAAGTGTCCATAAGTGTGTGGCTTCATTTCTGGGTCTTCAATTCTATTCCATTGATCTACTTGCCTGTCACTGTACTAATACCATGCAGTTTTTATCACTACTGCTCTGTAGTACAGCTTGAGGTCAGGGAGTCTGATTCCCCCAGAAGTCCTTTTATTGTTGAGAATAGTTTTTGCAATCCTGGGTTTTTTGTTATTCCATATGAATTTGAGAACTGCTCTTTCTAAGTCTATGCAGAATTGAGTTGGGATTTTGGTGGGGATTGCATTGAATCTGTAGATTGCTTTCGGCAGGATGGCCATTTTAACTATATTAATCCTGCCAATCCATGACCATGGGAGATCTTTCTATCTTCTGAGGTCTTCTTCGATTTCTTTCTTCAGAGACTTGAAGTTCTTGTCATACAGATCTTTCATTTGTTTGGTTAGAGTCACACCAAGATATTTTATATTGTTTGAGACAATTGGGAAGGGTGTCATTTCCCCAATTTCTTTCTCAGCCCATTTATCCTTCGAGTATAGGAAGGCTACTGATTTGCTTGAATTAATTTTGTATTTGGCCACTTTGCTGAAGGTGTTTATCAGCTGTAGCAAATCTCTGGTGGAGTTTTTCAGGTCACTTAAGTATACCATCATATCATCTGCAAATAGTGATATTTTGATTTCTTCCTTTCCAATTTGTATCCCTTTGACCTCCTTTTGTTGTTTAATTGCTCTAGTTAGAACTTCA
The DNA here is from genome assembly GCA_019843965.1 of Rhynchomys soricoides. Classification (NCBI taxonomy): domain Eukaryota; kingdom Metazoa; phylum Chordata; class Mammalia; order Rodentia; family Muridae; genus Rhynchomys; species Rhynchomys soricoides. The sequence goes on from JADRCH010000116.1 coordinate 4,307,362, forward strand.
AGTACTATATTGAATAGATAGGGAGAGAGGGGGACAGCCTTGCCTAGTCCCTGATTTTAGTGGGATTGCTTCAAGTTTCTCTCCATTTAGTTTGATGTTGGCTACTGGTTTGCTGTATATTGCTTTTACTATGTTTAGGTATGCTCCTTGAATTCCTGATCTTTCCAAGACTTTTATCACGAAGGGATGTTGAACTTTGTCAAATGCTTTTTCAGCATCTAACAAAATGACCATGTGGTTTTTTCTTTGAGTTTGTTTATGTAGTGGATTACATTGATGGATTTCCGGGTATTGAACCATCTCTGAATGCCTGGGATGAAGCCTAATTGGTCATGGTGAATGATCATTTTGATGTGTTCTTGGGTTCGGTTTGCAAGAATTTTACTGAGTATTTTTGCATCGATATTCATAAGGGAAATTGGTCTGAAGTTTTCTTTTATTGTTAGGTCTTTGTGGGGTTTTGGTATCAGTGTAACTGTGGCCTCATAGAATGAATTGGGTAGTGTTCTTTCTGTTTCTATTTTGTGGAATAAATTGAAGAGTATTAGTATTAGGTCTTCTTTGAAGGTCTGATAGAATTCTGCACTGAACCCATCTGGTCTTGGGCTTTTTTTGTTTGGGAGACTTTTAATGACTGCTTCTATTTCTTAGGGATTATGGGACTGTTTAGATGGTTTATCTGATCCTGATCTAACTTTGGTAGTTGGTATCTGTCTAGAAACTTGTCCATTTCCTCCAGATTTTCCAATTTTGTTGCATATAGGCTTTTGTAGTAGGATCTGATGATTTTTTGAATTTCCTCAGAATCTGTTGTTTTATCTCCCTTTTCATATCTAATTTTGTTAATTTGCATACTGTCTCTGTGCCCTCTGGTTAGTCTGGCTAAGGATTATCTATCTTGTTGATTTTCTCAAAGAACCAGCTCCTGGTTTTGTTGATTCTTTGTATAGTTCTTTTAGTTTCTACTTGGTTGATTTCAGCCCTTAATTTGATTATTTCCTGCCTTCTACTCCTCTTGGGTGTATTAGCTTCTTTTTGTTCTAGAACTTTCAGGAGTGCTGTTAAGTTGCTAGTATATGCTCTCTCCAGTTTCTTTTTGGAGGCATTCAGAGCTATGAGTTTTCCTCTTAACACTGCTTTCATTGTGTCCCATAGGTTTGGGTATGTTGTACTTTCATTTTCATTAAATTCTAGGAAGTTTTTAATTTCTTTCTTTATTTCTTCCTTGACCAAGTTATCATTGAGTAGAGCATTGTTCAGCTTCCATGTGTATGTGGGCTTTCTGTTGTTGCTGTTGCCATTGAAGACCAGCCTTATTCTGTAGTGATCTGATAAGAGGCATGGGATTATTTCAATCTTCTTATATCTGTTGAGGTTTGTTTTGTGAGGAAGTATATGATCAATTTTGGAGAAGGTGCCATGAGGTGCTGAGAAGAAGGTATATTATTTTGATGTAGGATGAAATGTTCTATAGATATCTGTTAAATCCATTTGGTTCAAAACATCTGTTAGTTTCACTGTGTCTCTGTTTAGTTTATGTTTCCAAGATTTGTCCATTATTGATAGTGGGGTGTTGAAGTCTCCCACTACTATTGTGTGAGGTGCATCGTGTGCTTTGAGTTTCTTTTATGAATGTGAGAGCTCTTGCATTCGGGGCATAGATGTTCAGAATGAGAGTTCTTCTTGGTAGCTTTTTCCTTTGATGAGAATGAAGTGTCCTTCCTTATCCTTTTTGATGACTTTTGGTTGAAAGTCAATTTTATCTGATATTAGAATGGCTACTCCAGCCTGTTTCTTGGGGCCATTTGCCTGGAAAATTGTTTTCCAGCCCTTTACTCTGAGGTAGTGTTTGTCTTTAACATGGAGGTGCATTTCCTGGATGTAGCAAAATGCTGGGTCCTGTTTATGGATCCAGTCTGTCAGTCTATGTCTTTTTATTGGGGAGTTGAGACCATTGATGTTAAGAGATATTAAAGAATAGTGATTGTTGTTTCCTGTTATTTTTGATGTTGTTTATATGTTGTATGGCTATTTTCTTTTGAATTTGTTCAGTTTCTTGCTTTTTCTTGAGTGTAGTTTCCCTCCTTGAGTTGGCGTTTTCCATCTATTATTCTTTGTAGGACTGGCTTTGTGGAAACATACTGCGAAAATTTGGATTTGTCATAGAATATTTTGGTTTCACCATCTATGATTATTGAGAGTTTTGCTGGGTATAGCAGTCTGGGCTGGCATTTGTGTTCTCTTAGAGTCTGCATGCGTCTGATAGGTCTGCTTTTATATGTTACTTGCCCTTTTTCCCTTCCTGCTTTTAATATTCTTTCCTTGTTTTGTGTATTTGGTGCTTTGAGTATAATGTGACGAGAGGAATTTCTTTTCTGGTCCAGTCTATTTGGCGTTCTGTAGGCTTCTTATATATTTATGTTCATCTCTTTCTTTAGGTTAGGGAAGTTTTTTTCTATAATTTTGTTGAAGATATTTACTGGTCCTTTAAGTTGGGAATCTTCACTATCTTCTATACCTATTATCCTTAGGTTCTGTCTTCTCATTGTATCCTGGATATCCTGGATGTTTTGGGTTAGGAGTTTTTTGCATTTTGTGTTTTCTTTGACTGTTGTGTCCATGTTTTCTATAGTATCTTCCGCAGGTGAGATTCTCTCTTCCATCTCTTGTATTCTATTGGTTATTTTTGTATCTATGACTCCTGATTTCTTTCCTAGGTTCTCTGACTCCTGGGTTGTCTCCCTTTGTGATTTCTTTATTGTTTCTATTTCTGTTTTTAATTCCTGAATGGTTTTGTTCATTTGATTGTGTTCTCCTGTAATTCTTTAAGGGATTTTTGTGTGGCCTCTTTAAGGGCTTCCAGTTGTTTACCTGTGTTCTCTTGTATTTCTTTAAGGGTGTTATTTATTTCCTTCTTAAAATCTTTAACATCATCATGATATGTGACTTTAATTCTGAGTCTTGCTTTTCTGGTGTGCTGGGGTATCCAGGGCTTGCTCTGGTGGGAGAGCTGGGTTCTGATGATGCCAAGTAGTCTTGGTTTCTGTTCCTTGTGTTCTTGCATTTGCCTTTCGCCATTTGGTTATCTCTGGAGTTAGCTGGTCTTACTCTCTGACTGTGGCTTGTCTTTCCTGCAAGCCTCGGTGTCAAGACTCCTTGGAGACCAGTTCTCTCTGTGCTTACAGGTGTGTCAGCACTCCTGGTATACCAGCTGTCTCCTGGCACTATTTGAGTATGGAGCCCTATGTCACAGGATCTGCTCTCCAGCCACAGAAAGAAACCAGATCCCCGTTCCTCAGTCCCTGTGACCTGGGTATTCCAGGTGGGTCCCTCTGAGCATTCAGTCTTGCCCCCAGTCCTGGGAGGCTAGCTTTCTCCTAGCCCAATTTAGCTATGGAGCCCTGGTAGCCCAGGCAGAGGTCTCCCGCCACAGATGGAAGCTGGAAGCGGTGAATGGTTTTTGGTTGTTCGGTGGGTGATGAATGTTTGTCATCATTTGAAAGAGGAGAATATAGGAATATATAGAATATAGGAACATAGGAAATGGTGTAGATTATTAACTCTACTTTTAGATTTTATTTTACTTTAGTAATTTTATTAAATTAAAGTCATTTTTTGACAAGGAGACTGGTCTGTTTCTGGCAGCAACTTCATTCCACTTCAAAAAAGATGATGAGCATCAATGATCTCCATATGGAGTTGCCTCAT
>JADRCH010000116.1:4311079-4331394 GCA_019843965.1 Rhynchomys soricoides
GTTCTATGAAAGTTATGATAAAGAATGGTTTAGACACAGAACTTTGAACTCACCAAAATAGAATAGATAATAAAATACTTTATCCAAAATTGCCAAATAAAAAGATCCCTTTATTGAACTAAAAGGAGGAAATGTAGGCATAATGCTATTGTGCCCTGTGTAAAGATTTTCCATGTATTATTAAAGTGCTGATTTTTGTGTCCCCAAATGGTTACATTCCTTAGTCTAAGAATCTCCTGACGAATGCTGTATAAACATTGTTCCAAACTTATTCCCTGATTGGTCAGTAAAGCAAGTTAACCAACCAATGACTAAGCAGGGGAGAGAATAAGGCTGGACTTCCTCCTAGCCAGAGGAGGGTGCAGGAGGGAGAGGAAGTGGGGATTAGCCATGGGGAGAGATTCAGGAGACACCATGAGAAAAACATCTGCAGCAAAGAAAGCCATAAAATATGAGTGTCTCAGGGATTTTGGCTGGGAGGTAACCAGATTAGCATAGAGTATTAAAATAGGGTAACACTGCTCAATTGCTGTGCCCTTAAAGCTAGATAAATAAATCTAATAGTCTAGTCTCAGTTATTTCAGAGATAGCTGGGCTAAGGAAAGTTGTAACAAACTCACTAAAAAGTCACCAATACCACTTGATACAAACCCTCCAAATGTGCTACCATCCTGGGAAATTCACACATGCATTCACAAAGGATATTCTTGTATCCAAACCTCGACATTTTACCCCTCTCCCTAGGTCTTATGATCAGTGCGTGTGGAAGAGTCCACAAACTCTGAACACTTTGAACATCATTGGAAAGTCAAAGACTCCGCTGAGAATGAAAGTAAAATCTTAGCTATGTTTCATATGTAGTAAAAGTAATTTATAAACTCCTGTTGTGGCTTTAAGGAGAATGACTCCCACAGGGTCATATATTTGAGTTTGGGAAAGATTAGGAGGCATGGCCTTGGAGAAAGTCTATCACTGGGAGTCGGTTTGAAAGTCCAGGCCATGCTACTTTCTCTGTCTCTGCCTGATGCCTGTAGATCAGGATGTTCAGGTACTGCTCTAACACTATATCTGTCTGCTTCCTGCCATGGAGATCATATGTTCATCCTCCAAAACTATAAGCAAGCCCACAGTTAAATTTATTTTATAAGAGTTGTCTTGGTCATGGTGTCTGTTCATAGCAATAGAACAGCGACTAAGACAACTCCCATACTACAGTGACATAGAATACACATTTCCACAAAAGATAAAGGGAGCATTGAAAGGAAGAGTGGACAAAATGTAAGACCCAAATCCAACAGATGCCCCTAGTAAAATGTTCATTCCTAAGGGCATGTGGTGTCAACTTGCCCTTGAGAAACCATAGCCCATGGACTTGCATATTGGAGTCTACACAGCTTCTCCCATTGTCACAACCCTGGCTAGTAAACATCCCATGTGCCTCAATGGCCTGGGGTCACTACTGCAGCCCATGATTTGCACATGACACCGAGTAGCACTGCCCACAGGTATAACAATCCTGCTGTCCACTATCTGACCTCCCATTGTAATCTGGGTGGAACCCATCCATGACTTAATAGTGCTTGCATTTGCATATTTGTTAAACCACCATCTAGTGGATGACACAAAACTCTGACCTCAGCTGAGGAAATAGATAGTCTCTATCCATATTGCTGCTTCAGTGTTTAGGCAGTTAAGTACAATGACACAGATACTTGGGAAACATTTCTCAACTGGCTTGTGTGGTGGGGAGCTTAGAAGCTCTCTTGTGAGAAGGAAGTCTCTCAGTGAGTTTACCATGGTCTTTACCCTGTGATGGACCAATTACTGAACCATGCTCAGGACATCTTTCCTAGTGTCCTGATGTAAACAAAGTACTTGGCTTCTCTCTAATCATCCCTAAGAGTCTCTCCAAGTGCCATGTCTTCCTTAGTCCCCACTTTACACTGCCTTTCTGATTGAATTGCAAGTTTTAAATCTTTCTGCCCTGCTGTTTTTCTTCCAATATTCATTGTAAGCTTGGCTAGGAGTAGCCAACAATCGCCATTCCACAGCCTGAGTGTGGAGCCCCTTAAAGCTTCTTCTAATAGACTAATTAGTGTATCCCCTTTAAATTCAGCATCTCCTGAATTCACAGGACATGACATAATGCAGACAAACTCTTTGTCAGACTGTAACATTCCTTCCCCCAGTCCAGTGTCCAGCAGAGGTCATGGTGTACCTGAGACCTCATGGAATAGGCCTTCACTATCCTGCCAGAAGTCTAGTCTTCTGCATTCCCACCGTCATCATCTATGCCCACTTAATTCTTCTCAGACAATTCTAGGTTTCTGCTAGCCTGATCCTTGAAAAATTTTCAAATTTGTCTCTCAAAACAATTTCAAAGATTTGAGAACCACATGAGGTTATAGTCCCACTTTGTGATTCAAACTCATATTTTAACCTTGTGCAGTAAGCGTTTTACCCACTGATCCAACTCCACATAAAGGAAACTCATGCCTTTGGCTGATGGCACAAGCATGCTGTTTCTTAAGAGAAACAGAAAATGTTTATCAGAAGGTTGGTATTATAAAGCCCAGGATGCTACCTATAAGACATAAATGACAGAAGTGCTAGCAGGGGCTCTGTTGTGTACTCTTTCCATGATGGGAAAGAACGTAGAGATTGACTCTCAGAATGCAGATGGAGACTTCATGTCCTTGTCATCCCACCAATAGGAACGTGGTTGCTTCCTCAATCCCAGGGAAGATCTTAAGAACAAAACTAAAGAATGTTGAGATGGGACATGAGGACATATGGAACTCCAAGATGTGTAGGGGAACACAGCGAACTGCGGAGGAGGGAAGAGGTTACTCCAGTCTTTCTGTTTTCTGTATCTTCTATTGGATCACTACTTACTGAATTGTATTTCTTCAGACAGAAACAAACAAAGAAAAAGAACAAAAGGGGGATGGAGTTCATTTCTCCAGGCTTCTAATGACACTGAGAGGCTTGGATTTGCAGAGTGAGTGACTTGAGAAAAGCCAGTGCTCATTTGGGGGAATTAAACTGACCAGCTGCCATACAGGAGGATTTTTACAATGTGGTTTTCACAGCAACATGGAAAGTTGAAGGGAACAACAACAGGATGGACGGTGGCCATGTTGACTATCGAGTGACTGCTTTAATGAGTTACACTGAACATAGGTGCTCCTGAGTTGTCTCTGCTGTAATCCTGATGGTACCTCCAGAGGTCCCTGAGAACCAAGGCTTCCTGCCAACCCATAGGGTTTGGATGGTGATGAAGCAGAGATTGGCTACAGCCAGTCTTCTATCTCTGGAGCCCAGGGAATTAGATTCCCAGCTGTCAGCAGGGCAGCACCTTCCTAATTGGCCATTGGAGGCCAAGAGTCCCAGCATGGCTAGAAGCACAGCATCCTCTCCAGCGCAGTGACCTCTTCACATAGGTTCCTACTTTCGATGACAGGAGAGCAGGCAAGGTAAGGAACTGGGCTTTATTATTTACAAACCCCAGAACTGTCACAGCCAGAACCTGCATATCCTGGATCCTCATGGGGACCCAGGTGACCATCTCTGCTCACAGTCCTCTCAGAGCTTCATTATTTACAAACCCCAGAACTGTCACAGCCAGAACCTGCATATCCCGGATCCTCATGGGGACCCAGGTGGCCATCTCTGCTCACAGTCCTCTCACTCCATTTCCCAGGAACCCACAAATGATCTGATTAAGGGACAGGATCAACTGATGTCCACCTCAGCATCACAGACCAAGTTCATTAGCACAGGCACTGGGTACTTGGATGTTGGCTGTGTGACCTTGGGGTAGACATGACTCAATTATGAAAGGTAAGCTCACAGTGTCACTTGTGAGGAATAGGAAACTATGTAAGTAGAGATCAGAAGGGTAAACAGTGTTCACTTGGAGCTTGCCTCAATAAGCTGACATGTCCTACCCTGATCATCTTTGGCCTTGGCACAGTTTGGAGTGTGCAGTTTTGAGGGGACCCTACCCTTGTTCAACCATCTTGAACACTAGTTCCAATTCTGCAGGCAGGTGGACTGAAGCTCTGCTTCCAGGTAGCTCACAAGAGGCAGTGGTGCTGCTGGCTCATCGGGAGTAGGGTTGAGGTGAGCAATGGCTGTTCCATACCATCATGATTACCCAGCTCTCTCACAGCAGAGAAATATCCTCAACCTATGCTTCCTCTCATCCCAGAAATGGCATTAGTTAAGCAATCTGGGGAGATCAAGCTTGTTTGGGGATTAACAAGAAGCAACAGACCAATCTTCCTTTCCATACCATAATTATTACCATGGAAAACTATGTGTAGTCAGTACTGTGACCCTTGATGACTTTGTCAAAAGTGTGAGCACAAAGCCATTCCATGCACAGCTTACAGCTCCATGGGAGTCTTGGATGGATGGGACCCCAACCACCAACTCACACCCATGTGTGAACTGCAGAAAACTGTAAAGGAGAGTAGAGGGCACAGAACATGAGCTCACCCAGACCGAGAACTTTCCTAACCCCTGGAATGGTAAGGAATGGTCATCACACAGATCTACCCATGTGCCTCAGCCCAGCAACGTTCCTGTGTACCAATATGGTACTGACCATGGTGAACCCCACTCAGAACACTTCAAGATTTTCAATGCTGTGAGCACTGTCAGAGAAAGTGAGAGGGATGCTCTGAGAGCATTGGGCAGAACCAACTCTATTTGGTTTTCAAATGGGGAAGAGTAAGATCTTTTAATTTCTCAAACTTGAGTTGAAGTTCAGAGCATAGTTGACAGTGAGATCGGGTTTGAGGGCACAAGTATGCATCAGACATATTAAGGACCCATTTCTGGTGCTTTTGACAGGATAGAACTGGGCTATCTCATATCCAGGTTCTAGCTAACAACAAGGTATTGACAGGAATTCCCTAGCCTCCTGCATACACTGATGGCTACTCAATTCTATACTTAGACTAAGAAACCGTGATCCTACACGGGACAGACAGTGGCTCTGCCTCAGCCTGGGAAGGGCTGCTCCCTGCTCTATTTTCAGCCTGGAGAGGGAAGGATCAACACAGCTGAACTTCTGGAAGGGCAGGAGGCCCTTGTAATATTCTTGAGTCAGGGACTATGATGTGGCCTGGGAAATAAGGGGTGGGACTCAGAGGACTTTTGTATTGATGACACAGGAAGCCTTTGGATGTGGTGGGACAGGATCCTTTAAACCCCCAAAGTGGAAGCAGATAAGGAGACAGAGCTGGCAGTAAAATCAGGTCCTATTCGATGAGCATGTCCCAAACAAGTGGGGGCCCCAGTCCTGGTGTTAGTCAGGGTGTGGGCCTAAGCCACAATCTCTAAAATCTTCTCACTAGCAGGAACCTTTCACACCCTCAGTGAAGCAGAGTCTACACAGACCATAGCTGTCCACCAGTCTTGGGAGTCAAACCTGCCCAGATGAGGTCAAGAGTCCAACAGGGAACACAGGTACAGCCTAAGTCTGGAGAGAGCAGTTTCCCTACTCTGAGTCCAGCCTAGAGATGACAAGACCACCTACCCTAGTTTCTGGGAGGTCAGCAGGTTCTCTTGTCTATTCTAAGATCAGTGGGTGAGACAGAAGGGCAGGGCAGGACTTGAGGGTGTCTTTTAAAATGGCATCACCCAGGATGTCCCTGGAGGTGGAGAACAAGCAACTCAGAGGCAAGTGTGGTGACACTGAAAGGCTGTCTGTACCTGAGAGGCACGCAACTCAGAAACCCTCTTTGTATCCTCAGAGCTCAGCTCGTGCTTCTGGACAGACAGGGCTCAGCACATCCTCAGGAACTAAGTAACTCAGAGGAAATGCCCTCTTTCAGGCCATACTGGTTCACCTGGAAAGAGAGCCAGGCCTCTGGGCTTGTGGACAGTGTCACGGATGTGTCCCAGCACTCTAGGGGACACGTGCCTTTAGAGTTGAGGACTGTTTCTCTTCTACCTCCACCTTCCTCTCTTCAGCGGACCCCACACATGGCCACAGCAGTCCACAGAAATGGAAGCCTCACGGCAGTGTCCTTACAGGGTTTTGTGTTGGTGGGATTTGGGGGAGGTGCAGAGACCCAGGCCCTACTCTTTGCTTTCTTCTTGGCCCTATACCTAGTGACAGTTCTGGGCAACCTCACCATGATCGTGGTCATCACCTTGGATGCCCGTCTGCATTCCCCCATGTACTTCTTCCTCAAGAACCTGTCCTTTGTCGACCTCTGTTACTCCTCTGCCATTGCCCCCAAAGCCATGGCCAACTTCTATTCCTCCAAAGCCATTGGAGTTGCTGGTTGTGCTGCACAATTGTTTTTCTTCTCCTTTCTGGGAACAAGTGAGGCTTTGCTTCTTGCTGTGATGGCCTATGACCGCTTCATGGCCATCTGCAGTCCTCTGCACTACCCAGTGACCATGTCTCCCACAGTCTGTGCTTGCCTTGTGCTGGCTGCCTACTGTGGAGGTTGCCTCAACTCCATTGTGGAGACCAGCCTCACTTTTCAACTTCCCTTCTGTGGCTCCAACCACATCGACCATTTCTTCTGTGATGTGCCCCCACTGCTCCAGCTTGCCTGTGCCAACACCTCTGTCAACGAGTTAGTAATGTTTGCCATCTGTGGTTTCATTCTAATGGGGGCAACATTAGTCATCCTGGTTTCCTATGGCTACATCACAGTGACCATCCTCAGCATGCACTCGGGATCCAGGAGGCACAAGGTCTTCTCCACTTGTGGCTCCCACTTGACAGCCGTGTCTTTGTTTTATGGAACTGGAATTGCTATCTACGGCCAGCCAGGAGGTGTGGCATCCATGGAGCAAGGCAAGGTGGTCTCCATCTTCTACACCCTGGTCATCCCCATGCTCAACCCCCTCATTTACAGTCTGCGCAACAAGGATGTGAAGGATGCCCTGTGGAGGCTGGGACAGAGACAGAGACATGCAGCCATGTAAAGGAAGGTATCCTGGGGATGGAAGGATGGGTTGTGTGGAAGACAATCTCATCACTAGGACAGTTTATGTGTGTGTTGAGTCTTGTTTTCTTGCTTGCTTCTGGGTAGCTTCCCGCATACTTTCTTCCTCCTGGCATTTGTGTGTGCCTTCTTCCACTCGCTTGTATTCCAGGAGTGGCAAAGTCTTTCAGGGTAGACAGTACTATATCATCTACAAGAATGAGGCGCTCCTTGGAGGCTAAAATAATCACCCTCTGAGAACCAGTTTTTCCTTCAAACAGCAAGGGGTTTCTTGGGCTGGTCTATAAAGCTATGACAGAGACCCCCTGTGATGAGCATGGCCAACCACACTGCACCCCTTGCCCTCTGTCCTGATTCTCATTCCATTTCAACTTAAAACTCTCATCAGTACCCCACTAAAGGATTCATGTATAGCTGGACCTTGCTATTCGCTCTGAACAATGTACTTACATTAATTAAACTTCCTCTCTTTGACTCTAGCCATTGTTTGAATCTTTAAATGGCATATAGGGACAGGTGGCTAAGCTTAGCCTATTGAGAGCCCGAGCTTGGACCCAGGCCTTCTGCCTTATCTACTTACCTGTTATTAGCTAAAGAAAATTTATGCTATTTATATGTGAAATCTCATCTTCTGTATCAATTTGAACTAAATCTTTTTGGGAAAGGCTTTATTATGTAAACCCCAGCTAACACATATGCACAGAGAGCATCTGGAAACATGCAGATTTATGGCAACCCTGGAGGTGGAATCTTGATTACATCAGTAATGTAGCAAAGCAGATTTACCGATATCCGAAGTAACATTGAACCTAGGCTTTGACAGGACAGAATGTGTTGGGATCACATCACTTTCCCAAACTTTCCCAGCCTGCCCAGCTCCCATTGCTGACAGAAAGGGAGCCCTCAGACCCCACCATTGAGCCCAGACTTTCCTTTCTGCACAGTAACTAGCACCAATGGGTAAGAAGTCCCAGCAGACTCTCTCCTACACTTGCACAGTTCCCCTTAACTCGCCTTGACCATCAGCTTCAGGCTCACAGTTCCACTCAACCAGCCAACCCTAAATGTTCAATTTCCAGGACAAAACCAGAAACAACCCAAAAGGCCTAACAGCATGTGTCCTCCAAAAATGACTAATCCCATAGTAATGGACCCCAGTGAGAATGACTTCAAAGATCTTCCTGGGAGAGTTCAAAAGAACAGTGATAAATTCATTGAACCATCTCAAAAAAGACATGGCACACTCCAAGAGCACAAAACCAAAGGGGATGGAGACAAGAGAGTCAATAAAGATATGAAAGTAGAACTCAGTAATGAGGGAGAAAAGCTCAATTGAAATGGAGAGGTTGCTACTGATGTTTGCTTGGGGTTTTTGCTTTTGCTCTGTTTTTTTCTAAGAGAGAGAAAAACCATGGGATTGGGTGGGTAGGAAAAGGTGCGAGGATCTAGGAGATGGGGGAGGAGAAATAACCAAAATATATTGTATGAAATTCTCAATAAAATATAAATATAGCTTTAAAAAACAATTTAAAAATAAAAATTTAATCAGATAAATATTTCAAAAGCCAGTTGGCTGAAATGGGCAATATATGATGAAGGGCACTCATCTATCCTCCCATGAGCCTTTGGGTACCACCTTGGAGCAACATATATTGTTTTAGCAGAACAGGGGAACTTGGTCAGGAGGGCAAAACTGAGGCAAGTGATGGTTGTGAGCCTAGGCTGTTCCTCAAGGAGCCTTGGGGGAGACTGTCCAATATCAGGAACATGTAGGGAACAAGTAGGGGTTTCCGGCATGTTGGGTTCAGGTAGTCCCATTGCCATCATAGGAGTCATAGCAGAGCCTGGTTAACCCAGGAACTCGCTACAGTCAAGATCACAGTGTTTCATTAGGAAAGAGTTTCAGAAACAGAACTGCAAACATCCGAGACGCAGGAACACAAGTGTACCATTGAGAGGTATAGATGTGCTCACTAAGCACAAGCTCACCTTGTCCACCAGACATGTTGAATGAAGAGGGTAGAGAACAGCTTTTTTTTTTTTGAGTGACAAGAAACCCAGGCCTCCATGTGCCGTGTAGACAGACTCCATGTTTCTGAAGGGAAATAGAGCATGTCTGTTGCTGTTACATAGGATGCTACTCATAGGACACAAATGGTGGAAATACAGCAGAAGCACATATGACTCATTCCTGCTGCATTCCAGGCCAGGATTGAAAGGATAATGATGGACTGGCTGGCTGTCTAGAGGAACAAGCAAACAGTATCCTTGTCAGCCGCAAAGAGAAGCTTGACAGAAGCATTAAACCCAAGCACCAACCAAGCAGTGACTTGTGGAGAATGCTCCAAGACCAGACAAGGACATTAGCAAAGATGTTCTAAGAAAGAATCTAGCTTTTCAGAAGATAAGGTCAGTAGTAATACATAGAACCTCATGAAATTAAACAAAACAAAACAAAAAAACTTCTGTACACCAAAGGACACAGTTGATTAAATGAATAGACAGACATAGAATTGGAGAAAATATTCTTGTTACAAATATGACATAGGATTTATCTAGAATATAACAAAACCCAAAATAAACAAAACAAAACATAAAACCCAAGCAATTCTCCAAGTAGATGGTTGAAGTGGAAACTTCTGGTTTGTTTGGAAAGTCAGTTATATCAAATGATGTTTTGCTGGGTCACACAGGTGAAAGGCTGTCTTGCTAAAGCAGACACGGGAAAGAATGTTTTCCTGAAGTACACACAGGAAAAGGATGTTTGGATATAGTAACACATGAAAGGACCCAGGATGAAGAAGTAAAAAGATAACCCCATAGACAGTGAGAGATAAGCACCGAGCATTGGTTTGGTTTGTTCCACTTTGCTATTCTGCACTAACAACACACATATATTGGTTCACCTTACATAGCGGTGTTGAGCTCAACTTGTGGTAATGCCACCTTTGAGAGAAGCTCACCCAAGAACTGCTTGTGAGCTTCCTGCGGCAGCTTGCTACTTTTGTGGCCTCCCCTTCAGCCTTTTGGAGGGGCCTTATGGTTTCTTCTGTATTGAACTATAGCTGCTGGTTCATGCATGGTGTCTGTCAGCCAAGAGGACTGGACTGTAACTGCCAATTGCTGTGTGCTGTCTGCCTGCCTAGAGGACTTTGCAGCTGCTGAGTTGTATTTGGTGTTTGTTACATGACTGAACTGCTAACGAAGAAGATCAAGCTTGCCCCCAAAGAATTATGGCTAAACAGGTCCACTTCCCCCGTATCCTAATAACTGTTCTCTTCCACTACCTCTGCTGGGTGGTGGGGAAAAGGAGAGGTTGAACGCTTATTAAAGTAGGTTGCAAAAAATTTTATGCCTAGAGATGGTTCCACACCCATGTACATACAGGTGGCACCAACTGGACTCAGTGAAATAGAGATACAGAAATAGAAAGAAAGATTGATAGATAGATAGATAGATAGATAGCACACTACATTGGAAAGTGAAAGTGATAGGGGAGCAGTTGAAGTATATACTTGATCAAATACATTATATTCATTATGAAATTCCCAAAATAAAAAGAAAGAAATACGTTTTAACAAAATCAAATAACCCAATAATAAATGAAAGAGACATTTCTCAAAATATGACACACAAATGGCCAATAAACAGGAAATGTTCAACTTCACTAGTCATCAAAGAGATGCAAATTAGGACAAAGGGAAGGGGGTTAGAGATGGTTCAGAAGTTAAAAGCACTTGGCACTCTTGTAGAGGAATTAGCATCTACATGCAGCTCACAGTTATCTGTTATGCTAGTCCCAGGAGGTTTAACACCCTCTTCTGGCTGCCATGGGCACTGCACATATGTGGTGTCCATACATACATGCAGGCAAATGCACATAAAATAAAAAATAAATCTCAAAATGGGAGGTTGTGGCACATGTCTTTAATCCCATAATTTGGGTGGCAGAGTCTAACAGATCTCTGAGTTCAAGGCCAGCCTGGTCTACAGAGCGAGCTCTAGAAGAGTCAGGGCTACACAGATAAACCTTATCTTGAAAAAGCAAATAAGTTAATATAAAAAAAAAAAACACTGAAATTCAATCTTACCTCAGATTATGACAATTTTGTTAATGAAATGAATTTGTCTTAATAGGAACCACTAAGAAAATATGAAACAGTAAATGCTGGTGAGAATGTGGATCTGAGGAAACCACTATACACTGCTGGTGAGAATGTAAACTAGTCGATTCAGTATGGAAGTCAGATGGGGGGTTCTCAAAAAAAAAACAACAGATCTTCCATATGGTCCAGATGAAGCTCTTCTGATTACCCCAAGTTAGCACATAGAGATACTTGCACGTCATCCTTTATGGTAGTACTAACCTAGGTGTCTAGCAACAGGGAAGAGGATGAGAAAAAACATGGTAGGCACACATAACGGGATTTTGCAAACCATAAGTGGAATCAACCTATTTCATCTGCTAGAAAATGGATACAACTAGAGCTAGTCATATTAAGTAACCTAAGACAAGTGCCATGTTTTCGCTTACCCGTGGATCCCAGATTTTACGTAGATACATAAAATCTTATGTGTACCTATGTCATGAGAGTAGAAGTAAAACTGGGGGAACTAGTAAGCAACACCAAGGGAGTGAGCTAAGTAAGGGTGGGTATAGGGGTGTGAGCAACAAGCTGTTTAATGCATTTATGTAGCCTGAAAATTAAATTATTTTTTAAAAAAGAAAGTACTGACTTATATGTTATCAGGGAAAGTGTCAAGTCAAAGACTGGTGAGTACTGTAACCCAGGTATATGAAGACACCAACCAAAGCCACAGGCATGCAGTCATCCAAGGGACACATGGTCAACCACTGAGGGAAGCAAAGGCTCATTGTAGTCCAGGAGAAGCACCTTTCCTTAGTTTTGATAGCTTCTATTACTACTGGCTTGGATTTTGAGTTCCTTTAATTGGGAATTGTATTGCTTAAAGAAATTGAATTCTTTAAGTGGGTGGAAACAGGGGGAAGGGCTGTGGCTAGGGGTGGGGGTGGGGACTACACCATCTGGGAGACTGTTCTAATGAGGGTCATTGGTCTTTCTGAGATGACTCTGCCATACTCCCGATGGTCCTTCCTCAAGTCTCTGAGGATCAAAGCTTCCTGCCAATAGACCAAGAGAGGATACTCCGAGAGAGAGATTGGCTGGAGCCAATGCTGCGCCTCTGAAGCTCAGAGATGGGGATGAAGTTCCAGCCACCACAGAGAACGGTATCCTTCTAATTGGACACTGGAGGCCAAGAGTCCCAGCCCTGCCAAATGCAGAGAATCCTCCCAAGCAAAGCAAACCCAACACACACTACCCGGCTAAGAGGGAACAGAGAGGAACCAAGGGAGGCAGGAGTCTTCCCTCTTCACATTGCCCAGAGCCTGAGACATCAAAAACATTCACAGCAGACCCTCTCAGACACCAGGTGCCCAAGAAAGCTGTAAATCACCATATGAATAGGAACCACTGATGCTCGTCCTTATAAAAGACCAGGCTTGCCAGCCTCAGGATGCTGGGAGAGAGCTGTTGGCTGTGTGATCTTGTTGTAGACCAGACTATCGCCTAGATAAGGTAAGTGTGTCACCTGCCAGGACTGAAAATGTAGGAGAGATGGTGGCTAGAGAGTAGCGGGGTCAACATTCAGCAGGAAGAGATGGATTGTCTTAGCGGTAGGAATGTTCCTGTCCTGAATAGCCCTGGTCTTTGCCCTGTTCAAAGCCAGTAGTACTGGAGCCTCCACCCTAAGCTCAGCTTGTTAAATAAAAACTCCTATTCTGCAGATATGTGGAATAAAGCTCTGTATTCAACCAGCTCACAAGAGGCAATAATGGTGCAGGCTCAGGAGGGGCAGGGCTGAGGTGAGCACAGGCTATCCCTTCAATTCCCTGTCACCAGTTGCTCTTCCCACTGATTCTGGGCATTCTGTAACCCTAGAAAACTGGAGAGATCGGGTTTGTCTTTGCTCCAGCAGGAAGCAAAGATCCAGACATGGCATGCATATTCTTGTCACTTTACCACAATGGAAACCTGTGTGGTCAGTCCTGAGACCCTCCTGGTGGGTGTATCAAGAGTGAGCATGTAACTAAGATGAAGAGAAAATGACCATTTGTGCTTGTACTGGGGACATAGTAGATGGTGGACTCCAACAGGATCCTCCAGGATCCATGTCCTCACTGTATGTGGTATATGAAGGATGGCAGTGGTGAGTTTTGCAACAACCAAACCCACCTTGTTCACAGCTTCCTTAAGCCCCAAGGGTGGTGTAGACACCTGCCCCTATCTAGCCAGGCTCCCAACCCCAGCAGCCTCCTTCATCCATCTCAGGGACCTACAGAGTGGTGAACCATGGCCAGTCCCCAAAGGATGCTTCTCTCCTACTCCTGTGGTTCCCCAGGATGAAGAGAAAGTGACTGGGAATAGGTAGTAGGCATAAGGCAGAGGCCACCTTGTCTGCTTTTCCTATTGGAAAGGTCAACCCCCAAAGCTGAAGTGAAACAGGTAGCAGAGATGTCAGGGAGATCAATTGGAAGCCGATTATTCATGAGTACCAGCCTTGCTGTTTCTGAGAACATGGCCCTAGGCCACCCACATATCACATATAGATGTTGACTGGCAAGAACCCCTAACATGCTCCAACAAGCAGAGGCTCTGCATGTTAATTGCATCTGAGGACCAGGCCTAGAATAAGAGCTGCCTAGAGGAGATCAGAGCCCTGCAGGGAACAAAAGCACCACCTCAGAGTGGTGAGAGCCATATTTTAACCCTGATTCCCAGCCTGGAAATGATAAGATCACCCAACCCAGTTGCTGGGAGGTCAGCAGATACTCATGTCCATTTTATAGACAGTGGGTAAGGTAGAAGGGTAGGGTGGGGTTCAAGAGTGGCTCATAAATGGTGTCACTCAGGAATGTCCTTGCAAGTGAATAACAAGCAACCCAGAGGCAGCTATAAGGATGATGAAGGCTGTACCTATGAGTCACTTCTCTCAGGAAGGCTCTTTGCCCCTTAGATCAGCTTAGAGAAGCTTAGAGATGCTTAGTTCAGCTTCGTACACAGACAGGGCTCAGCACATCCTCATGAATCAAGTCAGAAGAAATGTCTACTTTTAGGTTAGACCAGCACAGCAGAGCATCCGGTGAACTTTTGCACAATGGACATGGCACCAAGAGGTTCCTGCAGGCTATGGAACACCCAACAATACCAATGATATCTGCTTCCTCTCTCTGCCTCCACCTCTCTTCAGCTGTTCTCATTCATGGCCACAGCAGTCCACAGAAATGGAAGCCTCTCCACAGTGTCCCTGCAGGGGTTTGTGCTGGTGGGATTTGGGGGAGGTGCAGAGACCCAGGCCCTGCTCTTTGCTGTCTTCCTGGCCCTCTATGTGGTCACCATTCTAGGCAACCTTACCATGATCGTGGTCATCACCCTAGATGCCCGTCTGCACTCCCCCATGTACTTCTTCCTCAAGAACCTGTCCTTTGTTGATCTTTGCTACTCTTCTGCCATTGCCCCTAATGCCCTGGCCAACTTCCTCTCGGCCTCCAAAGTCATCAGCTTTGCAGGATGTGCCACTCAGTTCTTCTTTTTCTCCTTGTTGGCTACCACTGAGGCTTTCCTTTTAGCTGTGATGGCCTATGACCGCTTCATGGCCATCTGCAGTCCCCTGAGGTACCCTGTAACCATGTGCCCTATGACCTGTGCCCGTCTGGTCCTTGGTACCTACTGTGGAGGCTGCCTGAACTCCATTGTGCAGACCAGCCTCACATTCCAGCTGCCCTTCTGCAGCTCCAACCGTATTGACCACTTCTACTGTGACGTGCCCCCACTGCTCCAGCTGGCCTGTGCCAGCACAGCTCTCAATGAGCTCTTTCTCTTCGGCCTCTGTGGGTTCATCATTGTGAGCACCACCTTAGCTGTCCTGGTTTCCTATGGCTACATCACCGTGACCATCCTCAGGATGCATTCGGGATCTGGGCGGCACAAGGTCTTCTCCACCTGTGGCTCTCATATGATGGCTGTGTCCTTGTTTTATGGAACTGTGTTTGTCATGTATGCCCAGCCTGGAGCTGTGGCATCCATGGCCCAGGGCAAGGTGATATCTGTCTTCTACACCCTGGTCATTCCCATGCTCAACCCCCTCATCTATAGTCTGAGGAACAAGGATGTGAAGGATGCCCTGCAGAGGCTGCGACAGAGACACAACCTTGTGAAGAGAGGAGGTAAATAGGGATCAAGTCAGCATGATGGAAAAAATCCTTGGATGACAATAGATGTCTTTATTTTGCCCTTTTCCTTTCTCATTCTTTTTTTTTTCTTTTCTTTCTGCTTTGCTGAATTGTGGCTTTATTCCTTTATTTCTTCTTTTGATCCATTTACCCATCTACCACATCTTTCATGAGTGAAAAATATTATTCAGACACTTACAAAATGTAAATAAGGTGTTTTGATTGCCACAAGAAAGCAAATCATTCATAGTGGGAAATATCGTGAATGCCTTTCAATTTTGCTTTGACAGAAGGCAGAATATTAAGGCAAGAGTCCTTGAGGCAAGTGTGAAAACCACTGTCAACATCTCCCAGTGAAGCTACATGACAGCAGAGTCCTTCTGGCCCTTTCCCCTTTGTTCATCACCGAACCTAATGTCAGTAGGTAGGAACATGTTCCTGAGCATCCAAGGTTGTGGCCCTTAGAAGCTGTGTGCTGACCCATCTTTACGTTGATCTAGTATAATGACTGGCTAAGAAGGACAGCTCTGTAGACTTCCTCCGGGGTTTACATATTGTTGTTTCCTCCTTCCCTCCTCTGCTAATGAAGCTTCCCTCCTTGTGGGGCATCACATGCTGCAAGCATGAGGAGCCCATATTGCAACTGGCTCCCAGCATATCCATTCAATGTCTAGCAAGATGAAGCCACAGTTAGATTCATGATTCACAGAACCTTTAATACTTGCCTTGGCAGCTTATGACTATATCAAGGGGTCCTTTATCACCAGAGATGTCTTCAAGAAGGATGAAGTCTCAGTGTCTACAACAATGTGAAGAGTGAGGGAAGATCACTGTTTTCTTGTTCCTGATTCTGGGATTTTGCTGAGTTAAGGTTCTCTCTGGCACTGGCCATGACCCTGTGCCTGTGTCCTCAGTACGCCTGACTGTCTTGTTCCCCATCCTCATGTCCCCTATTCTTGTCTTCTGGCTGTGTGGGTTCTGGGACTCACATTCATCCAATATCCTGGGTATCACCGACCAGTTGGCCTCTGTTCATGGGGCTGGTCTATGTGCCTGCCCTGTGTGTGTCTGATTCTAGCCTTTATGCCTCCCATGTTCCTCCTCAGAAAACCTGCATGGATTGATCTCCAATCAGGCTTCTTCTCATTTCCCCTCCCCCTAAACCTTTCGGGTCTCCATCTACTTCCTTAACCATCTAGTCCCAGCCTCCAGACTAAAAAATTATCCTCTGGTTTTATGTTCAGGTGATATCAAAGTCTTCCTCTCTTTGAACAGTTCTGGAACATTCTACTTGGTGAGTGACATGCATCTCATGTTCAATGACATGCTCTCCCTCTCTGTCTTCTCTTTCTACAATTCCTTTTCCTTCATGTGTACCACCCACTGAGCTGGCCCAGTTGGTCTTAGCAGTGGGGAGTGACCTCCATCCTCTAGTCTTCTGGTCCTCTCTAGTCCTCACTGGTTCTGATGACCACTTGTTATTTCCAACACTGTTCAATATTCATCTTTCTTTCTCTGTTTTCTTCTCCCCTCTCATTTGCTATGCCACATGGTAGCATCTTCTAACTCTCACATTTCCACGATGGAGATTTTTAGTTTCAGATGCTCAGTGCTGCTCTTTAGCAATCTTTCCACTAGGGGAGCCTCTTCCTGCTCTTTCTGTAAGCTAGGTCAAATATGAGAAATTCCCTCTTTTATGTCTAGACTAAAGAGTCCATGCCAAGAAATACCCGATGGTCTTATGTTTCCTTGCATGCAATGTCTTTTTTCAGTTTCTGCCTTACAAATTCCACTTTTATATTTTAATTTTGATAAGTTATCAACTTGCACAGTATCCTGATATGGACATTGTAATTTTACCCCACAGAAAATCTTTCTTGAATCAGGTGTCATTTTTTGCTCCCCATAAGAAGCTTTGGGTCAATATTTCTTGAAATAAAGTTTCTTCACTTTTTCTTTCTGATCTTTTTCCATGACATCCCTACTGGGTGTGTCTGCTCACCAGATGGCTAGCATAGGACTCCCTTCCTCTTTGCTCTTTCTTCTTTTTGGTAATTTCAACATAAAATTCTATATACACTGTAAGGTATAATATACTCCTCCCTCCCTCTAACTTACCCAGCCGCCAAGTCTTCTCAGTTCCTGCTTCTACCACGTCTTTCTCGGCCCGCCTTCCACAATGTCACCAGGGAGATATGCTTAAATAAATATTTTACTATATCATAATGTTTTCCAATAGTAAGTAGGATATCAGTAGGAATGGGTGTGTCAAAGGGCCCTGACACATCACTATCTCCTTGATAAGTAGCAGGTGAGTTCCCGAGGGGTGTATGGCAATCTAATATTGCAGCAGAAGTTCCCTTAGACCCTATCAAACTGTACTCTTGAATGGCATTGCTTCAGACTCATGGCCTGAATATCCACCTTCCTACTTCCAGGATGGAAGATAAACATTCCTAAATTCTATAAGGAATTTAGAGTCTTGAATCAAGGAAGAAAATTCTTGTCCAAATTCAGTCATTCCTATGCGGTCCCTTCTCATCCTTATCCAAGATTTCTTGACCATATTTTTCATAGCACAGAGTGACCCAGTTCTAAGTTGGCATGCACATGTATTTGTGAAAATAAAGATCTGAAGGAGAAACAGAGCCTGCAGAAATAAAAACACTTTGATGCTACAGTTAAGAAAGCAAAATACTATCAAATGCCAACAGTAGAACTCAGCAAGCCAAATTATAATGGACTAAAATCTTTAAACTTACTGAAATTCTAGATGATCTAAATTATATGTCTAACACTCCCATTAAAAAAATGAAGACTAATGGAGAAAACCTTTTCTAAAAGTGTCTGTTAAGTGTCTTGTTGGAGAAATTTGACCACTTCAGGGAGTGACAATAAAATAATTTACCCACCAGAGTAAGACTTTGCTCACCAGGAACAGTCTTCATTCAGAGTCATTCCAGAAGAGTTCCTTTGTCTTTCTTTAATTAGAGAAACTGGAAACACAGTCAGCAAAGACCCAAAGTAGACTTGGTGAAGAAACAAAAGCCAGGAGAGCCAAGCATCAGGATAGGCAGCCCTGTATCCCCACTGCTGGCTACCACAATGGCTGCTCACTTCTTTTTTTTTTTTTTTTTTTTAATTGGATATTTTCTTTATTTACCTTTCAAATGTTTTCCCCTTTCCAGGTCTCCCCTTCAGAAACCCCCTATCCCATTCTCCTTCCCCCTGCCTCTATGAGGTACTCTCCCACCCACCCACTGCCATCCTCCCACCCTGGAATTCCCCTACACTGGGGCATTGAACACCCTCAGGCCCAAGGGTCTCTCCTTCAACTGATGTCCAACAAGGCCCTCCTCTGCCACATATGTGGCCAATGCCATGGGTCGCTCCATGTGTATTCTTTGGTTGGTGGTCCAGTCCCCAGGAGCTCTGGGAGATCTGGCCTTTTGACACTGTTGCTCCCTCCATGGGGCTGCAAACCCCCTCAGCTCCTTCAGTCCCTTCTCCAACTCCTCCATTGGGGACGCCCGAGCTCAGTCCAATGGTTGGCTGCGAGCATCTGTCTCTGTATTTGTCAGGCTCTGCCTGAGCCTCTCTGGAGACAGCTTATCATGCTTCCATCAGCAAGCACTTCCTGGCATCCACAATAATGTCCGGGTTTGGTGACTGTATATGGGATGGATCCCAAGGTGGGGCAGTCTCTGGATGGCCTTTCCTTCAGTCTCTGGTCCACCCTTTGTCTCCATATTTCTTCTTGTGAGTATTTCGTTCACCCTTCTAAAAAGCACTGAAGCATCCACATTTTGGTCTCCTTCTTCTTAGGCGTCATATGGTCTGTGAATTGAATCTTGGGTATTCTGGACTTTTGGGCTAATATCCACTAATCAGTGAGTACATATAGTAAAAATGGCCATCTTGCCAAAAGCAATCTACAGATTCAATGCAATCCTCATCAAAATTCCAACTCAATTCTTCGTAGAGTTAGAAAGAGCAATTCTCAAATTCATTTGGAACAACAACAACAACAACAACAACAACAACAACCCAAAAAAACCCACAGGATATCGAAAACTATTCTCAACAATAAAAGAACTTCTGGGGGAATCAACATCCCTGACCTCAAGCTGTACTACAGAGCAGTAGTGATAAAAACTTCGTGGTATTGGTACCGTGACAGGCAGGTAGATCAATGGAATAAAATTGAAGACCCAGAAGTGAACCCACACACCTACAGTCACTTGATCTTTGACAAAGGAGCTAAAACCATTCAGTGGAAAAAAGACAGCATTTTCAACAAATGGTGTTGTTTCAACTGGTGGTCAGCATGTAGAAGAATGTACATTAATCCATTCTTATCTCCCTGTACAAAGCTCAAGTCCTCCACATAAAACCAGATACACTGAATCTAATAGAAGAGAAAGTGGGGAAAAGTCTCACTCACTTCCTTTAAAGAACTTCTTTTTGTAAATGAGATTGGAAGGGGTCTATGAGGTACATGGGTCAGGTTTGTAAATGAGGAAGAAGGAAAAGACAGTTAAAAACTGATAGAAGTATTCACCAGCTGCTTTAACACTATTGATTGATATCTATCTCAGGAAAAGGTATAGACTCTGTGTAGTTTTCTGGTCAATTTTATGAAAAATATTAACTCTCAGCCAGTGGTCAGTGTGAGCAAGATCCCGAGAGACTGAAGTGTTTTTCTTTTTTCTTTTCTCATGCTCCTGAATTCTCTCTGTCTTTCTATCCTGCTTCACTCCACCTTGGACTTGTATTCTTTTATCTTAATTACTTGTGATAGCTAAAGACCCATGTGCTGAAGCCTCCTCAGGATAAACGGGGCCATAGATCTCCCTCCATGGGGCAAAAGTCTCTGCCTGCCTGTTTAATGGGAACATGGGCTTGAGGACTAGAGGAACATTATTCAAGGGGAATCTAGAAGAAAAGCCATTGCTACTAGAAAAAAAAGTGATCATTTTGCAATCAGGTAAGTGGGTTACTGTTTATGTGGTCTGATGTTTCCTAAATGGGTCATTTTCCTACCACATGGTGCCTGAGAAGTAACGAGCTAGAGAGTAGTGATG
>JADRCH010000117.1:0-55961 GCA_019843965.1 Rhynchomys soricoides
TTTTTATACTTTATTTACATTTAAAATATTTTCCCCTTTCCAGGTCTCCCCTTTGGAAACCCCGTATCCCATTCCCCCTCCCCCTGCCTCTATGAGGGCATTCCCCCGCCCACCCACCCACTCCTGTCTTTCCTCCCTGGCATTCCCCTATACTGGGGCATCTAACACTCTCAGACCCAAGGGCCTCTCCTCCCACTGATGGCCAACAAGGCCCTACTCTGCCACATATGTGGCCTGCCCCATGGGTCTCTCCATATGTATTATTTGATTGGTGGTCCAGTCTCTGGGAGCACTGGAGGGACTGACCAGTTGACACTGATGCTCCCTCCATGGGGTTGCAAACTACATCAGCCCCTTCAGTCCCTACTCCAACTACTCCATCTTGGACCCCACACTTAGTTCAACAGTTGCTGTGAATTGAATCATAGGTATTCCAAACTTTTGGGCTAATATCTGCTTATGAGTGAGTACATACCGTATTTGTTCTTTTGTGACTAAGTTACCTCACTCAGGATGATATTTTCAAATTCCATCCATTTGCCTGTGAATTTCATATAGTCATTGTTTTTAATAGCTGAGTAGTATTCCATTGTGTAAATGTACCACATTTTCTGTATCCATTCCTCTGTGGAGGGACATCTGGGTTGTTTCCAGCTTCTGGCTATTATAAATATGGCTGCTATGAACATAGAGGAGCATGTGTCTTTATTACATGTTGGAGCATCTTCTGGGTATATGCACAGGAGTGGAATAGCTGGGTCCTCAGGTAGTATTATGTCCATTTTTCTCAGTGTCTGCCAAACTGATTTCCAGATTGGTTGTACAAGCTTGCATTCCCACTAGCAATGGAGGAGTGTTCCTCTTTCTCCACATCCTTGCCAACATCTGCTGTCACCTGAGTTTTTGATCTTAGCCATTCTGACTGGTGTGAGGTGGAATCTCAAGGCTGTTTTGACTTGGATTTTTCTGATGACTAAGGATGTTGAACATTTCTTTAGGTGCTTCTCACCTGTTCAAGTTTTCTTGGTTGAGAATTCTATGTTTAGCTCTGTTACCCAATTTTTGATAGGGTTATTTGGTTCTCTGGAGTCTAAATTCTTGAGTTCTTTGTATATATTGGATATTAGCCCTCTATCAAATGTAGGATTGGTAAAAATCTTTTCGTAATCTGTTGGTTGCCGTTTTGCCCTATTGACAGTGTCCTTTGCCTTACAGAAGCTTTGCAATTTTATGAGGTCCCATTTGTTGATTCTTGATCTTAGAACATAAGCCATTGGTGTTCTGTTCAGGAACCTTTCCCCTGTACCTATGTGTTCGAGACTTTCCCTCACTTTGTCTTCTATTAGTTTCAGTGTATCTGGTTTTATGTGGAGGTCCTTGATCCACTTGGACTTGAGCTTTGTGCCGGGAGATAGGAATGGATCAATTTGCATTCTTCTACATGTTGACCGACAGTTGAACCAGCACCATTTCTTGAAAATGCTGTCTTTTTTCCACTGGTTGGTTTTAGCTTCTTTGTCAAAGATCAAGTCACCGTAGGTGTGTGGGTTCATTTCTGGGTCTTCCATTCTATTCCATTGATCTACCTGCCTGTCACTCTTCCAATGCCATGCAGTTTTTATCACTCCTGCTCTGTAGTACAGCTTGAGGTCACGGATGCTGATTCCCCCAGAAACCTTACTCACCTTTATCTACTTGTATGTATTTATTCTTACCATTACATGAGGGATAACTTGAAATTCAGTCTATAAATTTTTTTGGATTCATTAAAAATTAATTATAGGTATATTTACTTTTATTTGATTGTTTGTAGAAACAAAAGGATCTCCTAAGTAACAACAGGTCATTGGGTACTTGAAATAGTGTTTGAAAATAATTGCCACCGCAAACTTTGAAACTGGAAAGCAATAGTCCCTTGATAGAAGTTGGTGTGAAACATATTTTTCGGTAAACAACCTGTTTACCCAAGGGTGAAACCCAGGGTGTGTGGGGAGCCGCCTGAGCACCCACATTCGCCATTACAAGATGGCGCCTACATCTGGCCGAGGACAAGTTGTAAACAGGCTAGTGCGCATGCACCTGGTAATTTTCCACCTCAGAGTCTCAGCCTCTCTCGTGGCGGCATCTGGCCTGGTGTGCGGGAGCCAATGGGGAAGCTCCATGTCCCAGGCAAGCGCTGTGACCTATGTAAGGGACGGGTGTTCTATTGTTCAGGGTCTCCACTCGTAGCAAGCTTATGCTCTCCCTCTCAAGATGCATTAAAGCTTTACTGCAGAAGGATCCTATGTGTGCCGCGTCGTTCTTGCTGGCGAGACCGTAGCGCGGGACAAGGGTGATGAGTGATTTTTGATGAGATAATTAGAAAATTCTTTTTGTGATTATTCTTACCAACCTTTCGAGAAGCAGTTGGGGATCAGCTGGTATAAATTCAAATTAGAGTGTAATAACTTTCAGATGTGAAATATAATCACCATGGTAACCAGAAAGATAATAGTTACAGACTACAGAATAAAAGAAAATAGGAAGATAACTCTGTATGTTTTATAGATATAAGCAAGCCAAAGATTTTTATGTAGGTGATGGAGCCTATAACAGGTTTTAGTGTTTGAACTTGATTTATATTTAGGCAGGGATTATCATTACAAAGAATTCTTTTACACTTTTAAACTTTCTCTGTCATAATTCAGCTAATGAAATACTCAGTGTAAAGAGGTAGTTTTTGGTTTCAAGTATTGAGCTATGTAGTTTGTCTAAAGTTTAGCCATAGGTCAGTGTTCAGTCAAATGTTGGGATTTTAAGTATAGGCATACTGATGGATGAATTCATTATCCTGTTAGCTGTAACTATCCACATCGCAGAATGCTCTATTTGACACCTTTAGGAACTTTGTACTTTCTTCTCAGGAATATGGAATTGAAGATAGCAATGCTGCCACAATGGATCTTTAATTTGGGTTGATCAGCTCTTGATATAAGTCTGTACTAACAATTTACTCAAAAACTCCACTTTTTAATAGTTATTGTCACATCAACATTTGACAACATCATACTTTTTTTTCCTATGTGTCCAAATGTCCATCTCGTATTATTGTTCCCCTGACTGAAGTTTTTCCTATGAAACTGTCAGATACATTTTTTCAGATACAATTTTCTTAAAAATGCTTTTACTCACTATTATACTGAAAATATTTCATAGGATATAAAGATACTTAGTAGCAACTTCTATTATATTTTAGTTTCTTAAAAAAAGTACACTAAGTACTGGGATAATTGTATCTAATGGTAAAACAGAGTCCTTACTTCTATATAAAGTGATACTTTCCTAAATGTCTTATGATTTACTTCTATGGTTTTTATCTGTAGAAAATTGACTAAGGTATGTGCAGAATACAGTTAAATCACTGGACATGGACTATTCAGACTCAGTTCATTCCCAAGAAAGGTCTGTCTTCATAGTGTATCCTTGACTGGTTTTATGGATGAGATCTGATCCCTTAGAATATTCTTCCTGATGAGGATGTCTGTGCTTACCTGAAGCCATGAGTTACATAATATTGCTTTATCTAGTTTTATGAACATGTAATTAGTTATGCAGTGATTAGATGCCTATAGGAATGACAGGCAATAAAATTCTAGGCACTATGGCTTGGGTGAGTTTCTTAGGAATGGAAACAATAATTATGTGAAATGGACAAACTTAGATACTTCTATGGATACTGAATCATCCGTGGTATGCTTCAATCAGCTCAATCAATCAGAGAAATGATACCCTCACATACTGAAGACCTGTCTCATAGGATGCTACAGAAGACCAAAGCAAAGGGAATAAAGGCAAAAACAATCTTGTCTTTAATCTGAAATTGTTAAGATAGAATTAAAAGGTAGTGTTGAGACAAATGCCATCACTATGCCTTGAACTTAACTTCAGGGATCCCACCAATAGAAAAATGTACCCTTAGATTATACATAGCATGTCTGTGTCTTTGAAGACCAGGTAGGTATTATAGTTGGCATAGGCTGAGGAGAAATTAAGAATGTGCTACAACCAGGATGTTCATGTACATTAGTTGATTTTTTTATTAATGTACCTTTCTCAAAATGCAAAATGAGGGTCCACGAAGATGGCTTAACAGGTGAAAAGACTGTCCACCAAGCCTGCCAACCTAAGTTTTAGTCTCTGTAGCCCACAAATTAGGAGAGGATAACTCTTACAAGTTGTCTTCTAATTTCTACATATGCATTATGTCATGCATGTATATAAACACATATGCACACACAAAAATACATAAAATGTAATACTTGTTTTCAATAAAATGAACTATAAAAATGACTAACTTTGGGCCATTCTCCTTGGTTTTCAGTGCTGAAGAGTAGAGGAGTATATTCAAGAGAACTACAGACTCACATATTGGTACAGAGAACTATACATGAATTAAGCACCTGGGAGGAGGTTGTTTCCAAGGTGACAGCTAGCCTTCTGAGTAGTCTGTGAAGTGTGTAACCCTCTAAATATAAAGTGTATCTCTTAAATGACAATTAGAACTCCTAACACAGTGGATGTTTTATGGACTAAAAAATTCAAGCCAAACTTAGCACATTGTATCAGGTTCATCTTATCTTGATTGAATCTTGGGTATTTGCTCAAAGTATACATGACTAAAAAGAGCTATTATAATGTCAGTTAAATGTTAATCAAAGAACAAAGAGTGGTAAGCTCTAGGAGCAGGATATGTCCTGGTGTTCTCTTCTACCGAATTGTATGAGCACCCACTCTTCTCCCCAAAATTGTACTTCAAAACCCAAGGCCTCAGTAGTAGAGCCTCCTTATTAGATGGGCCATTACAGGGACTGGAGCTCATCTCTCAGAATCAGTCAATGGCAGAAAGGTTCTATAGAGATGAGCAGCTCTAGCTTGTTGATCTATGCTTTCCTTTTTTGTTTGCCTCCTCATTCTATGGTATGTTCTGTTCTAGCAAAGCACTCCAATTCTTCTAAATATTTATATTTATAAGACAGATAAAGCACCAGTAAGGATTTGAATATACCTAATATCTGAAGAGTCAGTTTGTGGTAGGAATAAACATAAAGAATAATCAAGCTCTTTGTAAGGCCATTCCACAAAGATGTATCTTTCTTTTCTTCTACTAATTTGATTGTTTGTTCCTTCTACTCTGCAATCATTTGTAACCTGTTATAAAATTGTCCTAAATTCTCTACTCAGCTATCAGCTTTCTAAGTTCTCTCCACACAAGTCATTTTTAATTTTTAAGTGTGATATCTTAAGGAGGCTTCAATATTATCTTTGAAAACATTTGGTCAGCTTTTTCAGCATTATCAGATTACTTATTGATATAAGATACTTAAACATTACTCTTATTTCTATGATACAATTCAGTTTCATCAGTCAACCAGTCAGAATTACAGTGTCATTTACCATATCTTCTCAAGAGAAGAGAGCTTTACCAATGTACAACAATATGATGAGCAGACTTCATTACAGGTAATTACAAAGCAGTAACTTTTGTGCCTCAAATCAGTGAGGACTAAACCACATGTTCACTTTTGCTGTTGGCTTGTAACAGTCTTCTTTGTTTTTGTTTTTTTGTTTTTTGTTTTTTTTTTAATGCAGCCTGGGACCTGTCTCTACCACAGAGAATAATGGAATAGTAATCATATCAACTCCAAACTGTATTCAAGTAACACATAAGATCTGTCTTATTAAGGCCTGTCCTTGGAATGCGGATAGTATTCATGGCCCACCATGGCACACCAGTATAATTTACAAATGCCATGAGAAATTTGTATAAATTTTGAGAACTTTCCATTAGTACTCCTCTCTGAGCTAGGTTGAAGAAAATCAACTCATAGCTATACAGCTTCTGAACAGATGGAAAAAATGAATAGAACCTAATGAGTCAGGATGTGAGTGCCTTCTGAGTACTGAGTCCTAACATTATCCATTACTATTGATTGAGTTCATTCTAACTATCTTGAGTCTTCAGTGAAATAGCATTTTTTTTTTCAGGCCAATTCTCCTGTATTTTGTCTAAAAGAGAGTTTTCTCTAAAAATGATTTAGTCTATTTTTATAAATTTGCTATTCCTCATTAAAAGTGAATTCTACATGTCTCACAATGCTTTTCTTATCATATACATTCTTAAATTCCTTTTATGTCTTTTGGGACAATGCTCAGTTTAGCATTATGGTATTGCCTCTTTGTGGTATTTACCTGACTCAAACTAAGATACATGTTAGATGAGCAAAATATTTGACTCTTTATGCCAAGATTAGAAGTCTTGTCACCATACACACATACCAGTTAGATCATATATGCCATCAGCCCAGTCACAGCATTCTTTGTCTCATTGCAGGATCGTTTTCAAGGAATTAGGATCTGACATGTAGCAGTCATGGTTTTTTTTTTTCTCATCATAATTAAATTGTCTTATCCTATTATGATTAATAATTTTTCACCCACAAAAAGAAAATGCCATGACATTACATGGTACACTGTAATGTGATTGGTATGCAGGTACTATGTCTGTCCATTCTAACTGGGGTTCCTTTCTCACCATTTAGTCACTGAATTATAATGTATATATAATATTGTCTGCTGAAAGCCAGTCATGGGATGTTCTTCCTGAATGATATCACTTGCAACTGTAAAAGTAAGTTAGAATTGTCCAATTGTTAATAATAGATGCATTTAATCATCATATCTGAGGCTAACATTATTGAGGAACAGTACCCTGCAACCACTCATGTCCATTCTTAGAATTTTGTCATTTGCCAAGGCACAGAAAAAAATCTTTCACTGTCACTATACTATGCTAGCCAAAGAGAAGACACTTTCTCTGTGTGAAGTCTGTGCTATTCCCATCATATAGGTAGCATATCTTCTATCATTGAATTCCTCAGGTGGATGAATTAACTTTTTTATAGTTTGTAATATTTGTGGAAAGATTTTGCTAATAATTTGTTCTTTAGTTCCTATATCAGTAGTTTCCCTTAATAAACACTGAGTAATGTTTTAAAATAAATTAGTAAATGAGTGAAAAAATGAGAAGTTGCTTGCATGCCCAAATTTAATTCTGAACTTGAGACTACACTGACTTCACAGTGAGGTACCCAGAGAAATTGCACACAGGTCCAGAGGTTCCTAAATTCCTTTTATGTTTTGTGAGGCAATGCTTGGTTTAGCATTATGGTGTTGCCACTATTGTGGTATCAACTGTTTTTGTTCATTGATTTGTTTGTTTGTGGTTATCTACCACACCCAAAGGGCACCAGTGATTCCAGGTTTTGGACTTTACATGCTAGAGTCTTGTTCCCAAGAAGCTAGTGGAAATTAAAACTATGTTCTCTGTCTTGGTGAGCTCTCACAATCTTAGAAATAACTGTTTTTGTTTTGTTTCCTTCTTTTGTTTTGTTGAGGATGTGAAGCAAGCATAAGAGGCTATATGTACACGGGGAGCAAAACAGAGCTGGAGTTTCTATAATTGTATTCTAGTTTATTATTTCAGCTCTTTTTTCATCTATAAGACAGATTTCAGACTCTATATAAAAATCAAACTAAGAGTCACTTTTGAATCTGGTTCAATGGAAATGGAACCAATTATTAAGAATAATCTCAGTGGAAAAGTAAATGCAATTCAGTCTGAAGTTTCCTTTGCCTTATTTCATTGTCACAAACATTCGTACCCGTATTTAGACATTAGTATTTACATAAAGGACAGCATGTTCTTCATACTGAAAAATGAGGGGGAAATGCCAAATCACGGAGTAAGAAATGTAAACTTATTTAATGTAAAACCTGCCAATTTGAGTCCCAGTATAATAAATCACTTGTGGTTTGTTTTTCAACTAGCTAAGCAACAGTGCCCCATGTTTATAATTCTCTTTCTGTTTATGGATTATCTTTTAAATGGATTTAGATAGCTTCTTTATCCTCATATCTTTCTTTGTTTCCTGATTAAAGTTGCCTGAAGCTAGAAAATGTCAAATTTCATAGTTTTCCACTCTACAGCATCTCACACAAGCAATGATAATATATTTTCCATGTACAATGTTACTTTTTCCCCATGTTTGTTTATGTGTTAAGTTACACATTTCTGAAGCTTATGAAGTTATTAGTTTTAGCACAGAAACTAATACTTCCTAAATGCATAATCACAAAATGCCAAGAAGATTAATTCACTTTTCTCAGGCGTGTGAGGGTCATTGTGGTCTATATCTTTTCAGTGCTGCTTCTAAAAATTCCTGTTATGTTGTCTTTACCCGCCAATGCTTCTCATTTATTCTGTTGACATTTCTTTCCTCCTTTTGTTTCCTAACCTCTTTCCACATCATTTTTAAGGTTCAAGTTCAGTGGCAATGTTTCTGAGATATCCCCAGTATAATTAGTGGTTATGAGTATACAATTTTAAAAACTGGGCTATGGAACTATGCTGAGTTGCTATATGTCAAGTTGACACAAACTAGGGTCATCTGACCATATGTCATAAAACAGTCCATAAGGTCTGGCTGTAAGAAATTTCCTTGATTAGTGAATGATAAGGATGGGGCCAGAGTATTGTGGATAATGCCATTCCTGGGCTGGTGGTTCTGGGTGCTCTAAGAAAGCAGGCAGAGCAAGTCACAAAAGTCAAATAATAAGTGGCAACCCCACATGGTCTCTTAATCAGCTCCAGCCTCCATTAAGGTCCCTGCCCTGTTTCTGTTCCTGTCCTGACTTTCTTTGGTGAAGAACTGTTGTGTGGAAGTATAAGCCAAATAAATCTTTTCCCTACAAGTTGCTTTGACTATGGTGTTTCAGCCCAGCAATAATAACCCCAAGACATGAACTGAATAGAAAATTCTCCAGAAACAAAGGAGTAATGAATATTTTTTAAGTGATCAGCTTCCTTTGCCATTAAGGAAATAAAAATTAAATCCACTTTGAGATTTAATCTCACCCCATTAGAATTTCTAATGCGCGCGCGCACACACACACACACACACACACACACACAGAGACACATACACCTGTATGAACATACACATGTGTGAGAGTGTATGTATGTTTAGCAACAAATGCTGATGAGGATTGGGGGAGAATATAAACTGCAGATATTGTAGAAATCATTGTGTAGGTATCTGGAAAAAAAAATCTTAAAATAGAGCTGTTATAAGACTTAGTTACACCACCTATGGGAATATAACCTGAAGAAATTAAGTCTCTCTACTGAGACATTTATACCTATATTTATTACTAGTCTATTCATGATAGACAGGAAACAGGTCAAAGGTACACAGACTATAAATTCAACTACCTGGTGTGGCAGAAGTCTTTTGCTGTGGATCCAGGTAGGAGACTAAAGATGACCCAGAGAAGAAGCTGTGGACCCAGAAAATGGGGAAATGTGTCCACAATTATAGTATCTTACAATAGGCATGGGAGGCTAAGGATGTGAGCATCAGTCTAGAATCTGACTTCTGTAGGGCATAGAGACATTAAGAAGAAGTTATGGGTATTTGAGCTCCTGGATACTGACTGTTAGTAACAACAGTAGTCAAGATTCAATAGAAGCTACAGATAAAGCAAGTAGCTTTCAATACCAATCTCATAGAGGAGCAAAATGTCTCAGAACTCTTAGAACTAGGTCTTGTGAATATTTTACACCCCTTGAACAAAAAGGTTAAAATAGATGTTCAAACTTTTGTGCAAAAACAAAAGTAACATGAAAAAACATAACATAATCCCCTCCAAAAATTACTGATCCCATAGTAATGGCCAATGACCTGGGTAAACTTCCAAACAAAAATAATGATTATAAGTATGTTCACATAGTTCAAAAAAGGTATAAATATACTCCAAAAGAACAACATAAAAGACCTAAATGAAATTAAGAAGACAATTCAAGATATGAAAATAGAATTCAAGAGATAGAATGTCTAAAGAAAATCCAAATGCTGGACAACAGTGCAAGCCACTCTAGTAAATCCCATATATGTATTACTTCTATCAGATCTATTCCTCTAGAGAACCCTAATACACCAAACTTAAACTGACTAGATGACTCTTTCCCTCATGCTTAGCTTTCCTAGTTGTCAGAAGATGCTATGCAGGCTTCTAGGAGGGAAAAGACATAAATGATCTTACTCATGGAATGTGACATTAATGATCAGCCTGGCATATGACTTGTGGGGCAAGTTAACCTTTCTTTGATTAAGTATAGAACTTGCTCTATAAGAAGAATTTCTTACCTG
The DNA here is from genome assembly GCA_019843965.1 of Rhynchomys soricoides. Classification (NCBI taxonomy): domain Eukaryota; kingdom Metazoa; phylum Chordata; class Mammalia; order Rodentia; family Muridae; genus Rhynchomys; species Rhynchomys soricoides. The sequence goes on from JADRCH010000117.1 coordinate 10,248, forward strand.
GTATTGTAACATGGAAAATATGTCAAATGCACATGACTGAGGAGATGGTAAGCCTTAGGACAGAGCTTGCTATTGTTTGTTTTTTTTTTTAAATGGCTGCCTAGCTGCCTTCTAAATATTTATGCTTATATAGATTTGTACTAATTTCAAATTTGTTCAGTGAAGATTCTTTTAGTTGTTTAGTGGTAAATACAAAGACACATAAGTAGTCAAAATTATGAATATAAGTAAGTAGGAGTCCTCCACAATGGATGGATTATGTATATCATCTTTGCCCCATTTCAAGATATAGGAAATATTGTAAGAGAGGGTGTGGAGAAAATGCAAGAGCACGTAAATGTGGAAGAAAATTGTGAAATGTTAACTTCTAGATGTAGCATGCTATTACACACATAAACCCACAGAAACTAGTTCTTGCATGAAACCCAAACAAGATGAAGCTAGTCAAAATTCTACTTAGTGTGGGCAAGGAATTCTTTAGGTTCCACTCTTAGAAAGGCTACTGACAATTGATAAATTCTAATGAAAGGATAGTCATTTTCCTTTGGGCACTTGGCCTCAGGTGGGTTACCCAAATGACATGGATGGTTGCATACTCATGTGTATATGGGCATCAGTTATTTTTCTTAGGTACTTATTAATGTATGAAATTTTCTTTATTTTTCTATTCATCTGTAGGCCCTTGTAGCTACAGTAATAACCTGCCTAACAGAAAAGACCTGCTGGTCCAATAGTCATATGACTAGAAAAAGAATCTGTTCTAACATGTTGTATATAAAATAGAAAGATAGAAATTTTGTAAATTCTAGAAAAAATTTAAAAATTTTGAAGCCTGAAGCTTACTTAGTAAAAAGTGGAAATGAAGTAGAGTAAACTTTACAGTTAATTTCTAAAAAGAGAGAAAAGGAAAAATTTAAAACTTAGTAGATAAAAATCACATTTCATATAAATGATCTAAATATGTCAAGTAGATGGCTGAAATTGTCATACAAAAAAATTCTTCTTTATGCTGTCTAAATGACAACTTACTTTTAAATATAAAACCCATACAGTAAAGAACACAAATGTAGTTAGCAATATATTATATAATGATATACTATATATGTATATATCAGTATACTATATAAACACTAACCAAGTAGTGAGAATTATTATATTTGTGCTACATTCCATGCAAAGAATAAATTACTGTGGTTAAAGTGAAACATTATCTAGACTACTGAAAAACATTATCAAAATGAATGAAAGAATATCTGGATGTGAAAGGAGAAATAGACAAATACAAAATTATTGTTGGTCTTTCAACAAGTCTCAATGATGGAGTTAACAAGTGAAGTATCTATAAAAACACAGAAACTTGAACAGAACAGCATCATGAACCATCTTGTTCTAGTTGACATTTACATAGAAATAAAAATCTGGAATATAGTTTTTAAAGTAGAAAAATTTCAAGATATCATGCATTTTAAGCTATAAAATCTTATTAAAGAAATGTATTTATAGTTTATGATTTTCTTCTTACATGATAACAGAAGTACATTATAAATAAATTATAAACAAATATAGAGTCACCAAATAGTTGGATATTAAACAATTCACTTTAAAACTAACTTTGAATCAGAAAAAGTTTTCCAGAGAAATTAGATGTTTGAAATTATTGAAAATAAAAGCACAGAATCTAAAGTTTGTGTATGTAACTAAAACAATTCATTAAAAAAATTGTAACTACAATTTTAAAAGGGTTTAAAAACAGTCTATATACTCACTCAAAAATACTAAAGATGAAGAGAAAACCAAGCTCAACTAACTAGAAGGAAGAAACAAAGAGTAGAATAATAATCTATGACAGATAAATGAAGTCTCTGCCCATAGATCAGTGACAGAATACTTGACCATTATGCAGAAGACCCATTGTTAGATTCCACTACATAAACAAATAATCAAAACGTAAAATGGAGAAAGGGACAATTAAGGAAGTTTATAGTTGGTTCTTTGAAAATAATTAAGATAAACTCCTAGTTATTCATATCATGATAAAACTGTACAAATGCTCTGTATCAAGAGAGAGAAAAGAGGGTCAGTCATGTCAGCATGGAAGTCAAAAGGATAATAATTTCTAAACATCTGGGGATCTTTTACTGAATCTTTGTTTCACATCATCACTTATCACACCAGTCTCACTTATCTCTCTGTACCCTCACACCTACTCTATGCCCTTGCACCTTTTTCCCCACAAATAAACATACAAACAAAAGGACTAATAAATAAATCAATAATCAGTATAGAAAAAGAGTTTCTCTTAGAACTATAAAGTTGCACAGTGTGTTCTGTAGTACACCACTATGGGTATACACATTTTCACTTGCAAATGTTCATTGCAGTGAGTGACTTGTTTGGTTCCAGGTCTGTAGCTTCTGTGACATTATCAATATTGGATCATTACTGAAACTCCTTCCAGTTATCCTGTTGTGGCCCTGTGTCATAGAGATCCTGCTGTTTTGGGTCAGCAGTTACATTCCATTCAGGTGCTCCAACAGTTCAGATAATATAGATTTTGAAGTGGGCCAGATCACTCAAAGTCCTTATCTGGACTTCTAAGGCAAGCTCTTCAGCACTGATCCTGCTAGGCTTCCCAAAATCTACCATCAGCAGGAAGCAAGGTCAGATTTTTTTTTTTTTGTTCATGCCCTTGGGGGCTAGTTCACTCACACCCATGCCTCCAGAGACGGGTCCACTGTGTTGCCCACTCAAGGCAAAAAACTCACTTTCCCATGTTGCAGCAGGAAGGAATCTGAGCCAGTTCTCCTGATCTTGCAACATCAAGGCTGGCTAACCCATGCATTTGCCATCAGTGCCAGCTCCACTGGGCTGTCCAGACATGTCTCAGAGCTCCGGAATTCAAACTTTAAGGGCTAGCAAGGAGCAAGGCCAGCTCTCTCACGTACTGTTGCCAAAGAGAGGTAGAGCCAGCTATCCAAAGCATTGCATCCAGAGAGCAGTAGAGTCAGTTCTACATAGCCCCTGGACATGTGGCCCCTGGCAGGTCCTAACACCAGGATGTCTTCATGATCTCTAGTGAGAAATATAAACTACAGACACAGATCCCTACCACTGTATAACAATGAACCCAGACATGACCTTCAGTGGCAGCATAAGTTGAGACTTCACCATGAGCTCAGGTGGCCAGGCTGGCTACTCACAACAGGCTACTCCTCTCCTTCCAGGGGTCTCCAGTTTCATCTCTCTTCTTAATACTCAAACTTTTCCACTTCTCTTTCTCTCCCATCTGTCCACTACAAACATGGTCATTGTAGAGGCCCTCTGCAGGGGGTGGGGTAGGGTGGGGCACGAGGCTGGCAGGCCTCTGGGTGACTTGCTCTATTAGCACTGCATAGAGTAGTGGTTAGTGGGCCTCTAGGTATTTACAGCCTCGCCATGTTATATGGCAGTGAACAGGTCTGTGGACATCTTTTTCCTCCTGCAACCAGGTTCACGGTGGTATATAAGGGCTCTCTGTGTCTATGGCCTGCCCATCCAGTGCAGGAGGAGGCAGGTTTGTGGGAGGCATTCCCCATTACACCACATGGCATGGCATTGGGCTGGTTTTATTCTAGACATCTTATATCAATAAAGAATACAACATAAATAATGTTAACAAACTGTCCCAAAGACACAAGTTGCAAAAACTTGCTACAGAAATAGATAGTTCTGGCTCAACTATAATTTTTCATTCTGTAACTAAATACATTCCAGGAAACAAAACCAAACAAAAGAAGAGTACTTTCCTTGGAATTTATTGGCAATTCATGATTGAATAACACCACCCTACTCAAGCTCATCCAGAAAATGAAAAGCAAGATTTCCATCTTAGATTTGAAATAATAATTATCTTGATATCAAGTACAAATAAGACCAACATATTTCATGTATGTACCCACCAAATCATTAATAAAATGTTAGCAAATTGAATCCATTAGTTTTTAAAAGTATAATTCTTATTTCAGAAAAAAAATCTTTATCATTTGAGAAAAGCAATTAATACAATTCAGCATTTTTATCTGCAGAAGAATATTCACATTATCATCTGAATAGATGTAGAGAAGCAACTGGTAATATTCAACAGACAATTACCATTCAAAGTCATCACAATGGGAACAGTCAGGAAGTGGTGTCAATCTAAACCAGACACTATGAAAAATAACTTATAATAACATATTAGGAGCAAAGACTGAAACACTTTCCCTGAAATTTTTATTCCTTTTAAGAAATAAATATATTTCTTAATCATTTGGAATTTTCATATACTCTTTTTTAATCATATTCTCTTTTAATTTCTTTATTTAACCCTTCCTTATTCCAAGTTCTTGTTCTATTTCTTTTAAAATTTAATAAACATTTACTTGATTTCCACTCTCCATGTACTTTTGAGTGTGGAACTAGCAGTGGGTATATTGTTGACCTACCTGGGGCCACACTTTAAAGAAACCAGACTTTCTCCCTGAAACCATCAACTGTCCACAGCTTATTAGAGGAGAGGGCTCACAAAACACTTACTACTCAAGGCTGTCATGTTGAATGGCTTGATCTTATATAGGTCTTGTTCAGGCAGTCACTGATACAGAGATTTTTAGTAACAGTGATTATGTCATATCCAGCAGATTTTTTCACAATTCTCCCTGATGTCTAGCTTTAACAAAGTTTCTTCTATCCACTCCTCCATGATGGTCTATAAGACTCATGGATGAGCTCTGATATAGATGTACCATTTATGGTGGAGAACTTCAAATTCACTAATTCTATGCATGTTGACTTGTTCTGAGTTTCTGCCTTAACCACTGTTTACTGCACAAAGGAGTTTCCATGATGAAGGCTGAGAGCTGCACTAATTTATGGATAGAGAGATAGAAGTTGAAAGGATCCACCAATGCTACATTTATCTGGTAAAATAGCTGTAGTAGGTTTCACTTGGTGCCTGTGAACCCAACCATGAATTCTCTGTCTTATTTATAGCACAAAATATGTTTTCTCTTGTATAGTGTGCCTTAAATGCAATTAAAAAGTTGTTTACGTCATAATATCCGCACAGTTATTATATACAAAGCCATATCTTGCCATGTCATGTCATGTTATTATTTCAGTTCATAGAGTTCATAGCTAGGAGGTGTGGCCCTGTTGGAGTAGGTGTGTCACTGTTGCCTTCAGCTTTATGACCCTCATCCTAGCTGCCTGAAGCGAGTATTCTACTAGCAGCCTTCAGATGAAGATGTAAACTCTCAGCTCCTCCTGCACCATTCCTTCCTGGATGCTGCTATTTTCCTGATTTGAGAATAATAGACTGAACCTCTGAATCTGTATGCTAGCCACAATTAAATACTGTCATTTATAATACTTGCCTTGGTTGATCCTGTGCTACAGATCTCCATACCAAGATATCAACTGGAGAAAGCTGGTCTCCCAGGAGTGCTAACATGTCTGTGAGCACAGGTAAGACCACCAATTCTGCTACCAGGGACCCACCCAGAGCCTTCAGGACTCAAGAACTGAGGAGCAGGATCCTTCCAGTTTCTGTATGTGCCCAGAGCTGACACTGTGACACAGCTCTCCATAGCCAAATACCACCAGGAGAGAGCTGGCCTCCCAGGTGTGCTGACATACCTGTGAGCACAGGTAAGACCACTACTTCTGTTCAAATTCTTGGCAGAGTGACTCACCAAGAGACATAAGGAAACAGGAACCAAGGGACAGCCAGGAACAGGATGCTTCCAGTATCCCTCTGTGCCCAGGAGCTGACCCTGCACCACAGCTCTCCAGAACCAAATTCCTCCTGGAGAGAACAAGTCTCCCAGGAGTACTGACACACAGGCTTGCAGGAGAGACAAACCACAGGCAGAGACATCAAAACCAGCTAACACCAGAGATAACCAGATGGTGAGAGGCAAGCACAAGAACATAAGCAACAGAAACCATGGTTACTTGGCATCATCAGAACCCAGTTCTCCCACCACAGTGAGCCCTGGATACCCCAACACACTAGAAAAGCAAGACTATGTTTTAAAATCAAATCTCATGATGATGATAGAGGACTTTAAGAACGACATAAAAAAGTCTCTTAAACAAATACAGGGGAACACAGGTAAACAGGTAGAAGCACTTAAAGAAGAAACACAAAAATCCCTTTAGGGATTACAGGAAACACAACCAAACAGGTGAAGGAATTAAACAATACCATCCAGGATCTAAAAATGGAAATAGAATAAATAAAGAAATCACAGAGGGAGAAAACCTGGAGATAGAAAACCTAGGAAAGAGAACAGGAGCCATAGACATAAGCATCATCAACAGAATACGATAGATAAAAGAGAGAATCTCAAGTGCAGAAGATACCATAGAAAACATTAACAAACATTGACAGTCAAAGAAAATGCAAAATGCAAAATGCAAAAAGCACCTACCCCAAAACATCCAGGAAATCCAGGGCACAATGAAAAGACCAAACCTAAGGATAATAGGTATAGAAGAGAGCAAAGACTTCCAACTTAAAGGGCCAGTAAATATCTTCAAGAAAAATTATAGAAAAAAAAAATCCCTAACCTTAAGAAAGAGATGCTTCTATACATACAAGAAGCCCACAGAACTCCAAATAGATTGGACCAGAATAGAAATTCCTCCTGTCACATAATAGTCAAAACAACCAATGCGCAAAACAAAGAAAGAATATTAAAATCAGTAAGGGAAAAACATCTTATAACATATAAAGGCAGACCTATCAGAATTACACCAGACTTCTCAATAGAGACTATGAAAGCTAGAAGATCATGGGCAGATGTCATACAGACCTTAAGAGAATACAAATGCCAGTGCAGGCTACAATACACAACCAAACTCTCAATTACCATGGATGGAGAAGCCAAGATACTCCTTTACAAAACCAAATTTACACAACATCTTTACACAAATCCATCTCTACAAAGGATAATAGATGGAAAACTCCAACACAGGGGGGAAAGTATACCCTAGAAAAAGCAAAAAAGTAATTTTCATTCCATAAACCCAAAAGAAGATAGCATAAAAACATAATTCCACTTCCATCAACAAAAATAACAGGAGGCAACAATCACTATTCATTAATATCTCTTAACATCAATGGACTTAATTCCCCAAATAAAAAGACATAGACTAACAGACTGGATAGGTAAACAGGACTCAGCATTTTGCGGCATACAGAAATCACACCTCAGTTTCAAAGACAGTCACTACCTGAGAACAAAGAGCTGGAAAACAATTTTCCAATCAAATGGCCCCAAGAAACATGATGGAGTAGCCATTCTAATGTCGAATAAAGTCAACATTCAATGAAAAGTTATCAAAAAAGGTAAGGAAGGACACTTCATACTCATCAAAGGAAAAATCTACCAAGGAGAACTCTCAATTCTGAACATCTATGCTCCAAATACCAGGGCACCCACATTCATAAAAGAATCATTACTTAAGCTCAAAGCACACATTGTACCTCACACAATAATAGTGGGAGACTTCAACAGCTCTCTCTCAGTAATGGACAGATCATGGAAACACAAACTAAACAGAGACACAATAAAACTAGCAGAAGTTATGAACCAAATGGGTTTAACAAATATCTATAGAACATTTCATCTTAAAACAAAGCTTCTGTAAGGCAAAGGACACTGTAAATAGGACAAAATGGCAACCTACAGATTGGGAAAAGATCTTTACCAATCCTACATCCAATAGAGGGCTAATATCCAAGGTATACAAAGAACTCAAGAAGCTAGACTCCAGAGATCCAAATAACCCTATCAAAAAAATGGGAAGCAGAGCTAAACAGAGAATTCTCAACTGAGGAATCTGGAATGGCTAAGAAGTACCTAAAGAAATGCTCAACATCCTTAGTCATCAGGGAAATGCAAATCAAAACAACCCTGAGATTCCACCTCACACCAGTCAGAATGGCTAAGATCAAAAACTCAGGTGACAGCAGATGTTGGCAAGGATGTGGAGAAAGAGGGACACTCCTGCATTGCTGGTGGGAATGCAAGCTGATACAACCTCTCTGGAAATCAGTTTGGCGGACCCTCAGAAAAATGAACGTAATACTACCTGAGGACCTAGCTATTCCACTCCTGGACATCTACCCAGAAGATGCTCCAACAAGTAATAAAGACACATGTTCCACTATGTTCTTAGCAGCCATATTTATAATAGCCAGAAGCTGGAAACAACCCAGATGTCCCTCAACAGAGGAATGGATACAGAAAATGTGGTACATTTACACAATGGAATACTACTCAGCTATTAAAAACAATGACTTCAGGAAATTCGCAGACAAATGGATGGAACTTGAAAATATATTGAGCGAGGTACAGCAGTCACAAAAGAATGAACATGGAATGTACTCACTGATAAGTGGTTATTAGCCCAAATGTTTGAAATACCGAAGAGTCACTTCGCAGCAACCATAGGGCTGAGTGTGAGGTCCCAGATGGAGAACTTGGAGAAGGGACTGAAGGAGCTGAGGGAGTTTGCAGCCCCAGGGAGGGAGCAACAGTGGCAATTGGCCTGACCCCTCGATATTCCCAGAGACTGAATCACCAACCAAAGAATACACATGGAGGGACCCATGGTGCTGGCCACATATGTGACAGAGAAGGGTCTTGTTAGACATCAGGGGGAGCAGAGGCCCTTGGGCCTGAGGGTGTTAGTTCCTCCAGTATAGGAGAATGCTGAGAAGGGAAGATGAGAGTGGATGAGTGGGCAGGTGGGGGAATACCCCCATAATGGCAGGGAGGTGGGGAGGGAATGGGGAGGTTCCAAAGGGGAGATCTGGAAAGGGGGAAACATTTGAAATGTAAATAAAGTATGAAAAAAAAAGATTTAAAAGAAATTCCTGCATCCAATAAATAAATAAATAAATAAATAAATAAATAAAACAAAACAAAAATATATACTTTCTTGTCAACACCTCATGCACTTTCTGCACAATAGACCATATAATTGGTCACAAAACTGGCCTCAACAGATTCAACAAGATTGATATAATCCCATGCATCCTATCAAATCACCCAAGGACTAAGGCTGATCTTTAATAACAACAAAAACAACAGAAAGACCAAATATACATGGAAGCTGAACAACACCTTACTCAAGGATAACTTGGTCAAGGAAGAAATAAAGAAATTAAAGACTTTTTAGAATTTAGTGAAAATGAAGGCACAACATACCCAAACTTATGGGACATAATGAAAGCAGTGCTAAAAGGAAAACTCATAGCTCTGAGTGCCTCCAAAAACAAACTGGAGAGAGCATACACTAGCATCTTAACAGAACACCTGAAAGCTCTAGAACAAAAAGAAGCAAACATACCCAAGAAGACTAGATTGTAGGATATAATAAAACTCAGAGCTGAAATCAACCAAGTAGAAACAAAAAGAACTATACAAGAAATCAACAAAACCAGGATCTGGTTCTTTGAGTAAATCAACAAATAAATAAACGCTTAGCCAGACTAACCAGAGGACACAGAGGCAGTATCCAGTTTAACAAAATCAGAAAGTAACAGGGAGATATAACAAGAGAAACTGAGGAAATCCAAAAAATCATCAGATCCTACTACACAAGTCTATACTGAACAAAACTAGAAAATCTTGATGATACAGATAATTTTCTAGACAGATACCAGGTACTAAAGTTAAATCAGGATCAGATAACCATCTAAACAGTCCTATAACCCCTAACGATATAGAAGCAGTCATTAAAAGTCTCCCAATAGGGCTAGATGCTTTTAGTGCAGAATTCTATCAGAACTTCAGAGAAGATCTCATACCAATACTGCTTAAACTATTCCATAAAATAGAAAGAGAAGGAATGCCACACAATTCTTTCTATGTAGTCACAGTTACACTGATACCTATATCACACAAAGACCTAACAAAGAAAGAGAACTTCAGACCCATTTCTTTATGAATATTGATAGAAAAATACTCCATATAATTCTCACAAACTGAATGCATGAATACATCAAAATGATCATCCATCATGATCATGTTGGCTTCATCCCATGGATGCAGGGATTGTTCAATATATGGAGATCCATCAACATATTCCACTACATAAACAAACTCAAAGAAAAAAACCCACATGATCATTTCATTAGATGCTGAAAAGGCATTTGACAAAATTCAACATCCCTTCATGTTAAAAGTCTTGAAAAAATCAGGTATTCAATGCCCATAACTAAACACAGTAAAAGCAATGTAGCCAGCATCAAACCAAATGGAGAGAAACTTGAAGCAATCCCACTAAAATCAGGGTCTAGACAAGGCTGCCTACTCTCTGTATCTTTTCAATATGATACTCAAAGTCCTAAACAGACTGACAATTAGAAAACAAAAGGAGATCAAAGGGATAAAAATTGGAAAGGAGGAAGTCAAACTATCACTATTTGCAAATGGTATGGTAGTATATTTAGGTGACCCTAAAATTCAACCAGAGAACTCATAACGCTGATAAACAACTTCAGCAAAGTGACTGGATATAAATTAACTAAAACAAATCATTAGCCTTCCTCTACTCAAAGGATAAACAGGCTGAGAAAGGAATTAGCGAAAAGACACCCTTCACAATATACACAAACAATATATAATATCTTGGTGTGACTCTAACCAAACAAGTGAAAGATATGTATGACAAAAATTTCAAGTCTCTGAAGAAAGAAATCGAAGAAGACCTCAGAAGATGAAAATATCTCCCACGCTCATGGATTGGCAGGATCAATATAGTAAAAATGGCCATATTGCCAAAAGCAATCTACAGACTCAATGCAATCCCCATCAAAATTCCAACTCAATTCTTCATAGAATTAGAAAAAGCAATTCTCAAATACATTTGGGATAACAAAAAACCCAGGAGTGTGAAAACTATTCCCAACAATAAAAGAACTTCTGGGGGAATCACCATCACTGACCTCATACTGCAATACAGAGCAATAGTTATAAAAACTGCATGGAATTGATACAGTGACAGGCAGGTAGATCAATGGAATAGAATTGAAGACCTAGAAATGAACCCATACACCTATGGTCACTTGATCTTTGACAAAGGAGCTAAAACCATCCAGTGAAAAAAAGACAGCATTTTCAACAAGTGGTGCTGACTCAAACTGTGGTCAATGTGTAGAAGAATGCACATCGATCCATTCTTATCTCATTGTACAAAGATCAAGTCCAAGTAGATCAAGAACCTTCACATAAAACCAGATACACTGAATATAATAGATGAGTAAGTGGGAAAGAGCCTCAAACACATGGGCACAGGAGAAAATTTCTTGAACAGAACACAAATGGCTTATGCTCTAAGACGAACAATTGATAAATGGGACCTCATAAAATTGCAAAGATTTTGTAAGGCAAAGGACACTTTCAATAGGGCAAAACAGCAACTCCCAGATTGGGAAAAGATCTTTACCAATCTTACATCCAAGAGAGGGATAATATCCAATACATACAAAGAACTCAAGAAGTTAGACTTCAGAGAACCAAATAACCCTATTAAAAATGGGGTACAGAGCTAAACAGAGAATTCTCAGCTGAGGAAACTTGAATGTCCAAAAAGCACCTAAAGAAATATTCAACATCCTTAGTTTTCAGGGAAATGAAAATCAAAATGACCCTGAGATTCCACCTCTCACCAGTCAGAATGGCTAAGATAAAAAACTCAGGTGACAACAGATGCTGGTGAGGATGTGGAGAAAGAGGAACACTCCTCCATTGCTGGTGGGATTGCAAGCTTGTATAACCACTCTGGAAATCAGTCTGGCAGTTCCTCAGAAATATGGACATAGTACTACCTGAGGAACCAGCTATACCACTCCTGGGCATATACCCAGAAGATGCTCCAACGTGTAGTAGACACATGCTCCACTATATTCATAGCAACGATATTTGTAATAGCCAGAAGCTGGAAACCACCTAGATGTCCCTCAAAAGAGGAATGGATACAGAAAATGTGGTACATTTACACAATGGAGTGCTACTCAGCCATTAAAAAAATGACTTCATGTAATTCACAGGCAAATGGAAGGAACCAGAGAATATCATCCTGAATGAGGTTACCCAGTCACAAATGAACACACACTGCATGTATTCACTGATAAGTGGATATTAGCCTAAAAGCTCAGAATACCCAAGATATAATTCACAGACCATATGAGGTTCAAGAAGAAGAAAGACCAAAGTGTGTATTCTTCAGTGCTTCTTTGAAGGGAGAACAAAATACTCACTGCAGGAAATATGGAGACAAAGTGCGGAGCAGAGACTGAAGGAACGGCCCATCCAGATACTTCCCCACCTAGGGATCTATCCCTTATACAGCCACCAAACCCAAATGCTATTGTGAAAGCTGGAACATGCTGGTGGAAGCTTGATATGGCTGTCTTCTTAGAGGCTCTGCCAGAGCTTGACAAATGCAGAGGCAGATGCTTACAGCCAACCATTTGACTGAGTGCAGGGTCCCCGATGGAGGAGTTGGAGAAGAGACTGAAGGAGCTGAGGGGGTTTGCAGTCCCATGGGTGGAGCAACAGTGTCAACCTACCAGAATCCAAGGAGCTCCCAGGGACTGGAGCACCAACCAAAGAATACACATGGAGGGACCCAGAGCTATGGCTGCCTATGTATCAAAAGATGGCATTGTTGGACATCAGTGGGTGGAGCGGCCTTCGGGCCTGGTGGGGTTCGATGTCCTAATATAGAGGAATGCCAATGAGGGACAATGTGAGTGGTTTGGTGGGTGGGGGAGCATTCTCATAGAGGTAGGGGGAGGGGGAATGGAACAGGGCGTTTCTGGATTGTAGACCTGGAAATTGAATAACATTTGAAATGTAAATAATGAAAATATCCAATAAAAAAAGAGAGAGAGATACTTGCCTTGGTTATGGTGTCTGTTCTCAGCAGTAAAACCTTAACTGAGACAGCATTTTTGTAAAAAAGGCAAAACAAAAACCATATAAATAAAAAAAAAAAAAAGAGAGAGAGAAAGAAAAGAAAAAAAAGACAGGTTGGTTGTACATGTGGATATCTACATCTCTACATCTATCTATATGTATGTCTATCTATCTAACTAACTATATTTGTGGTATCAGATATCTAGTTGCTTTGTAGATTAAGAAAGAGTCTTATATAATAGTAGTTTTCTACATGGTTTTTCAAATGGTATTTAGTGATAGTTGTAACTCTACATCTTCCCTCTTTACTCTTTTCTCATGTAGACAGAGATGTAAATCAGTGACACAAAATCTTTCTCTAAATCTTTTCTTTTAGCATTGTTTTAAACAACTGATTTTATTTATTTATTTGTTTTTTGTTTTTGTTTTGTCTTTTTGTTTGTTTTTCCAGACAGGGTTTCTCTGTGTAGCCCTGGCTGTCCTGGAACTCACTCTGTAGACCAGGCTGTCCTCAAACTCAGAAATCCACCTGCCTTTGTCTCCCAAGTGCTGGGGTTAAAAGTGTGCACCACCACTGCCCGGCAACAGATTTTAATAATATATCTGAAGTGACACCTTTTGGTGCAGTATGTCTTCCCATGGCATTTATGGTCTTTTCTGCACATGTAGTCCAACAGAACAAAATAGAAGACCCATATATGAGTATATATTTCTGCACCATAGGATATTTGAAAAAGATGCTAAAAACATATACTGAATATAATATACCATCTTCAAAAATGGTTCTGGAAAAACTACATTATGCACATGCAGAAGACTGAAATTAGATATCTATCACCCTACACAAACAAATACTAATTCCAAATAGACCAATAACTTTATTGTGAAATCTGAAACAATGAAATTGCTAGAAGAAAACACAGGCAGTACTGTACAAGATATAGGTATAGGGAATGATTTTCTGAATGGTATCCCCTTTGCTCACAAATTAGGACCAAGAGTTGACAAATGGAACCTCATAAAACTGAAAGCTGTTGTACAGTTCAGGAAACAATCAATCAAGGACCAAGGAAACCCACATTGTGAGAAAAAAATCTTTCCTGTTAGTATATCTGCCAGAGTCTTAATAGCTAGAATATATAAAGAACTGAAATAACAAAGAGTCAAGAGAGAAAAAATGGCCCAATTCAAAGGTGAGCTATGGAAAAAATAGACTTTTCTAAGGAAAAAATAAAATTGGCTAAGAAATATCTCAAATATCTCATACATCTTAGCAATTAGGTAAATGCAAATCTTAACAACTGAAATTTTATCTTACCACAGTTGGAATAGCTAAGATCAACAAAACAAGTGAAAACAAATGCTAGAGAGAATGTGAGGGATAAAGAATCCCTCATTAACTGTTGGTGGGATTGAAAAGTAATCTAATCCACTCTATAAATCAATGTGGAGAAAGTACAAAACACTAAAAATAAGTTTACTATATAATCTAGATTTGCCACTCCTTGGAATATGCCTGGAGAACTCAAATACTATTCCACATGTTAGGGTTTCCATTGTTCTGAAGAGTCAGCATGACTAAGGCAACTCATAAATGCAAACATTTAATTGAGGATGGTTTATAGTTTCATAACTTTAGTTCATTATCATCATGGTGGGAATCATGGCATCATGCAGGCAGACTTGATGCTAGAGGAGCCAAGAGTTCTACATCTTTATCTGAAGGCAGCCTGGACAAGGCTGTCTTCCACAGTCAGTCAAGAGGAGGATCTGGATTACACTGGCCAGACTTGAGCATATATGTGAGACCTCAAAGCCCTGCCTTCACATATCATCTAACAAGGCTATCCCTCCTCCAATAAGGCCACACTCCTAATATTGCACTTTCCATAGGCCAAGCATATTAAATTCCCACACCACAGATAATTATTCAGCCATATACTTTGCTACTTTGCTCACAAGAGAAAATATTTAGCTAACAAATAGATAATGTAAATATGGATGGATAGATGGAACTAGAAAATATTGTATTGAGCATAGTCTTTCAGAGCCAGAAAGACAAATGTTGTATGCTTTCTTTCACCACTGTTTCTTAGCTCTGAACGTACAGATGTGAGTATGTAATTTGGAACAACTGCAAAAATGCAGGAAAATAAAAGTAACTGTGGAACTATGGGTCAAGATTGGAGATGAAGCAAAGTGCTATATTTGTTTATTATAAAGCATTATATATGTAAATAAATATCTGTGTATTTAAAACAAATCACACACACATATGATTAGAGTGTCTTACAGATTATGGTCCAACTAGTCAATAATGCAACAATGGCTATTTACCAACGGAAGTCCAAGAATACAGTAGTTGGTCAGTTCATGAGGCTAGATATTTCAGCTGGTCTTTAGTATATGACAATATGTTGCAAAAAAAGTTGGCCCTAAAGCCAATGAACTGGTCATCAAGAGTGTCAGAAAGTAGGCAAAGATAAAAACTTACTTCATTCATGTCCATTATATAAGCTACCACAAAAAGATGTGGCCCAGGTTGAAGGTGGATTTCCTACCTCACAAGATCCAGATTAAAGGGATAGTCTTCCCAATTGAACCTATTTAATTAAGAAAAGTCTCTCCCAGGTGTACTCAGATGCTTAGGCTTTAGTTAATTTCACATATAATAGCATGACACAAATAATATGAATATGAATGGGAAGTGGGAAAAACATAAAGGAGTCTTATTTAGGAAGGAAGGAGGAAGGTTAATACAGAAGAAAAAGTGGGAAGGAGGGTGAAATAACACTAAGGATGGCCATAAGAAACCATATTACATAAAATTACATAATATACACACATATCCATATATATGTATACAAATACAACACACATATACACAGACATGCATATTTATGCATATGTGTATGCATATATGTGGCCTGACTATGCTATCTTCAACAAAACTCCTAGTACTAGGCAGGAAACTGCAACATTTGAGTTACTGGTCAGGGTTATTCAGGAGCCTCCCCATACAAATTATATATCTATGTGGCCTTTCTTTGCCTTCCAAAGGCTGAAGGTAAGTTTCTATTTCTGAAAATACCACATACTTTGGATACACGTTACAAAGGACCTGAGCTCGATGAAGTCGAGCCTCATCCTTGATGCCTAGCCTTCATAAGACCAGAAACGACTGTACACCCTTCAAGTAATAGATGTAAGCAACACTCCTACCCAGCTCTGAATCCAATTAACCACACAATCACCAGCATGGCAAGTTGGAGTCATATCTTGGTGGTACCCAAAAGTCAACTAATTGGATGCAAGGCCTCATCAAAAGGAGGAAAATCATGCCTAATCCTGGAAACCTAGACAATGTGCTGGGATTAGTGAGGTCATGGATCTTACAAGATCACTTTACTAAAATAGCACAATTCGTAACTGCATTCCAAATACTTATCCTTATATCCATCAATAAGGGTGGCTCTCACCTCTCATCAAAAAGCATTCCACTGTAGCAGACAGAGACCATTACAAAACACTATAACCTAGTTAAAATACAAAGAACAACCAATTATAGGAAGCCTATCCCCAATAAATACAGGTACAATCACTGCACCTAAGATTCAGTGACTATCTCAGAAGAAGCAACACATTGTAAGAGTCAGAGGAACAGGAAATCTGCTATGATATTAAAAAATCCTAGAAATGGGAGGAAATATGGCAGTCTAAGTACCTGAAGAGACCACTTCCAGTAGATAGACATGGCCCCCAGTTGAGGGATGGGGCCACCCACCCATCTCAAAATTTTTAACCCAGAATTGTTCCTGTCTAATGGAAATACAGGGACAAAAATCATGGAACAGAGACTGAAGGAAAGGCCATCCAGAGACCGCCTCACTTTAGGATCCATCTCATATGCAGACACCAAATGCCGATACTATTGCTGATGACAAGAAATGCTTGCTGGCAAGAGCATGTTATGGCTGTCCTCTGAGAGACTTTGCCAGCATCAGACTAAGACAGATGCAGATACTCATAGCCAACCACTGGACTGAGCCTGGGGACCCCAATGGAAGAATTTGGGGAATGACTGAAGGAAATGAAGTGGATTGCAACCCCATAAGAAGAAGAACAATGTCAACTAACTGGGCCCCTGATCTCACAGGGACTAAACCACCAACCAAGGAGTATACATTAGTAGATTCACAGCTCCTTCTACATATGTAGCAGAGGATTGCCTTATCTGGCAACAATGGGAGGGAGGCACTTAGTCCTGTAGAGGCTCATTGCCCCAGTGAAGGGGGATGCTAGAGTTAGTGGGAGTGGGTGCATGGGATTTTGCAGAGGGGAGATGAGAAGGGAGACAACATTTGAAATGTAAATAAATAAGATAATCAATAAAAAATCAAAAACAAAAACAATATGACTATCTAAATCAGACCTGAACAATACCATAAACATGCTAAGGTGGGGAAGGGTAGGGATGTCATGGGGCTCATCCCTAGATAAAGAACGAAGACAACTAATGACTGCTCAGAGAGGAAAAACTGTTCTTCCTCATGGTTGAGCACCATAATCAGTCATCCAATTCTAAGTGACCATCATACACATTCAGCCAATATTAAAGGGACTAAGCAGAGTGTGTTTATATATCTATACATTTGAACATACATATAAAAATAACAATTAAAACAAGGGGCCAAGAATTTAATAGGATATGAACAAAGACATGAAAGAATGGGAAGAAAAAAGATAAGGGGAAATAATACAATTACTTTTTATTAAAAATGTAAAAATATAAAAAATGAAATTAAGTTTGCCACATTTTATTATATATACATGTGTGTGTGTGTGTGTGTGTGTGTGTGTGTGTGTGTATCTCCTTGAAATACATAGTTATAGTCATAACAAACATCTGGTAAAATATTTAAAAAATCAAAATGTTAATTGCTAATATTTGTGAACAATATGGTAAGAAATTATTCTAATCCCTTTTATGTAATGAACTCCTAAAATTCCATAGCAATCTATTAAAATATTCTAAACATTTATGCAAACATTTCATAGTTGGCCAATACGCACATAAATTGATGTTGAATGTTATTAATAAGATGATACAAACTTAAGTCACAGCTAGACAGATCTGAAAACCTCCTAAAGTATCTACAGCTAAACAATAGCAACAAATCAAATAATAATAACAACAACAACAAAACACACTTCTGCAGACCTAGTAGGTTGTCTGTACCTCTGAGAGACATTTCTACAAGCCTCCTAGTGTAGCAACTTGTTAGCTACATATTGTCCTCCAAGCTGTCCCTGTTCAAAAACAAAACACCTTTTTCTGCCTCTCCTCCTCTCTGACCTGGAAGTCCTGCCTATTGCTCATCCAGTGATTGGTTCCTAGAAATCTTTATTTATTAGGGGAAGGTTCATAGGAAGTCACCTGAGTAGTGATTCACTCCTTGTCCCAGGCAGCCCCTTTTAGGGAAGCAGAATTAGCATAAAAATACAAACATCACTGGGCTATCTACAACATCCTAGAGCATTCTTTACCCCTGAGAGACATCTCTGTAGGCTCCTAGAGTATTTACAACCCAAACTATTGGCCATGTAAAGTGATAATTAGGGAAAGAGTCTTCCTATGGATTGTTGGTGGGATGAAGATGTCAGCTGCTTTGAAGTTAAATTCACCAGGCAATGCTTCTATTAGGATTTTTACATAGGAGAAATAAAACCACATATCCTCTCAAAAACTCATATGAAAATGGCCATAGACAATTTCTTTTTGGTAGTTTCAAACTGGGAACAAATCAAGTTTCCATCAGTGGAAATACTTGATGCATACATTTGTTATAGCCACAATAGACGTTACTCATTACTAAAAGGAATTAACTAATGTGTAGTAATATGGATGGAGAACAAAAGCCTTTTTTTGGGGGTAGAAGCTCTGCTGGGAAGGAAATTATATGTATGATTCCATATAGAGATACTTTTTTGAAATAGCTATATTACAGTGGTATAAATCAGATGAGCAGTTACTGAGGACAAATTCTGAAGAAAAGATGTATTACCAAGGATGTGAGGTGCATAGGCTAAGAGGAAGGTTTGCTTCTGCCATGTAGTTGTTTTACCTATTTGTCAAAACTCATTTGGTTATATACTTTTAATTGGTAATTTTTGCTGCTTACAATTATACCTTAATAAAACATGCAAAAAATACTTTTCTCATTAATTTTGGGAAGCAAGATGCAGTTTGTTAGAAGATTTTATCTTTCTTTTTCACCAAAAGCTAAGAGGAATGCACTAATAAACAGTGCACTTACTTTAAGGATAGTGTGTGCTTCTATCTGTTGAATGAACTGACAGTAAAAGTAAATACTCATTGGTCATAATCTAATTAATTGCTAAGTGGCAGGTTGTAATATGCAGAACTCCATAGATGAAGAGAGGTCCTTTGGCTTAAAGTGCTTTGTTTAATGACTGTTGAATGCCAGGTGTGAAAAAGAAAGAATAACAAAATCCAAAATCGATCAGCAAAGGTGTCAGACATTTTCAGGTCTTTGGCACTCTGAAGGAAAGGTTACTGTGTAGCTGAATCCAAAAGGTTAACAGTAATCTTTCTTAGGCAGTGGCAGAGGTTCAATTATCAGCTAAGCTGGTACCATTCTTTGTGATCAACAAGGTTTCCACCCACAGATTCCTTCCTCCATAACAGTGCTTAACAGCTCAGGCTTTGCAGTCTTTCACGAGTAAGAATTCAGTAGTGTTTGAAGCACAGAAACAACATGGTTTCATGTGGTATGCATTCCTTATCTCTGCACTTTCATGTGAAATTGGAGACTGCTCAGCAGGGCAGGCTGGTAAAGGAAGGTGAACCTGGGAACTAGGACTGTGCTCTGCATTGCTCCAACACTTCTCAATTCTTTCTTATAGCAACTTTCCAAAATCCATTGTGAGTGGATAGTAACATTTCTTCCCAAAGTGAATATGAGATGAGTTCGAAACCTGATTTAACAAAAATAATGGGAACTGGGAACCATTTGACCATTGCTAATGTGATGATTCAGAGAACATCTCCTGTAAACCTTGAGGTCATATGGTGCACAGCTTGTGACAATTCACAAAGCCTAGACACACAGACAGGGGTCTCAGAAGAGCCTGTGCTTGGTTTATTGTTTTCTTCATAATAATTTCAAACTGGAAAAACGTTTTTAAATTTTTGTTTGTTTGTTTGTTTTGAGACAGGTTTTCACTATGTAGTTATGGCTGGCTTGAATTAACTTTTATGGACCAGACTGCCCTAGAACTAATAGAGATCTTGTTATCTCTCCCTTTCAAGTGCTGGGATTAAAGGCATGAGCTACCACATTGGATATAGTCTTATAGCGACAATTTTGGAGTTGCGGTTTCCTTTTTTTAAAACAAGAAATATTGTAAGGATATATTTTCATTTTAATCCTAAGTATGGACTATGGGGCTGTTTCAGATTGTCTGCAGCAACTGAATATGATTTGCCTCATGTTCTAGCAGGGGTGTGATTTTACCAGCTGTAGATAGTTCCCGTAATTGTGTGTGATGTATAGAATTCTGCGGACTTGTCAGAGGGTATATAAATGCTGAGGCCCTGAGAGGCATGGTGCATTGTGGGGGCTCTTGGTTAGTTATTGGATATTGTTTGATTGCTGTTGGTTGAAGTTTGTTAAGTAGTCATGCATGAAGAAGAAACAAGAAATTAGATATCCTGACAGCTAAGATCAAACTTGCCACAAGAATCTTGACACGCCAATCAGCAGGAAGTACTCTAACATTAACACTGCTTGCTTTCAGACCCATGACTTTATTCAGGAACCTTTCTCTTTCCCCTTCTATTCTTTCTCTCTTGTCTAATGTTAGGGAAGTTGAAAGGGAGGAAGAAAGGGGGTGGAGAAGGGTAGAAGAAAGAAGAACCCACAAAGCAATAAATGGTCAGCAATATAGTTCTATCTTTGAACTTCTCTTTCAATAGTGAGGCCTGACAGGAGAATGGATCATGTGCATAAGCAGAGATATTCATGAGGTATGTATATCTGCTGTTGCTTTTTGCCCACACCCATGTATGACAAACACCATGGACTTATGTGTATGGAATTCCAGTAGATACTTGAAGCAAGAGGTTCACTTGAGCTGAACAAGTGTGTGGTCAGTCTCAAGACGCCATACTTTCCACGTGGACCAGAAGCTACTTCAACAGTAGAAATTAGGTGGTGACATTTGAAAGAATAATCAGAGATCATATTGTGGTCTCCAGGTTTGAGCTGCTGCTTGCCATTAGCTGATTACCACTGCTTAAAATGACACGGAAGAAAAAAGGTCAGGGTAATAGTTATTTTTATTTTCCTTTCAGTCTCTCTATAAACTGAGCATAGTATGTTAGTAGAAACTGTTTACATACAGAAGAAATAAAATGGTTGCGTTAACTTGTTCATTGGTTCTACTATTCTGATAAGAATGAATACAAATACATGCAGAGTTACAAAATGAAAATTTGTAGTGCTTGTATTTTTATCTAAAATGTGGTGTATAAAATAGAGTGGTAAACTCCATGTCAATAATTTGTGAAAGGCATTTAATAGAAATACTGATGATAACGAATGGGAAGGAACTAATGAAGAATGGAATAAAATAGTATACTTTAATAACTTTGCTTACATTAATTTTCTTGTTTCTGTGACAAAATATCTGACATTTAAGTGAAAAAAAATTATGCTGGCTCTAGTTTAGAGGATACAGCCCATCTTGGCAGTGTGTTAGGCCCCTGATCATGTTTGTAGATCATGAAGCAGTTAACCACGGCAAAATAATGGAGAGGAATCTGAGAGCCTGGGCCTGGAGTAGACAGATATCTAACCCTCAGAGTCTTACTTACAGTACATTCTTGTTCTAGGCATCCCTCCTGGTTTAGAAGATCCCAAAGCCCTCAAAATATCACTGCGAGTTGTGAACTTACAGTCCAAACCCATTATGTAGCTGGAACTTTAAAATATAATGGGGTCTCTGAAAATTAAAACTGATTATATTGTTTTGCTTGTTAAATATGAGGCAGGAAGAATAGTTAAATTTTTTATTAAATTAATGACAAATCTGGGATGAACAGTCAGATTTTAAATGTATTTTATGTGTGTGAGTGTTTTACTGACTGGGCATACCACATGCATGCAGTACATGCAGAAGCCAGAGGAGGGAATCAGATCCTCTCGATCTGGAGTTACAAATGATTGTGAACTACTATGAGTCCTGGGAATTGAACTAAGGTCCTTTGGAAAAGGATTCAATGTTCTTAACTGCTGAGCCATCTCCAGCCACAAGCAGTCTTTTTTTTTTTTTTTTTTTTTTTAAAAGTAAAGTTATGCTAATTCATTTAAATAATCAAGTAAGCTAGAAATAATTATGCAGCACCTGCAACATACCATTCACTCACTTGTGTTACTCACATGCAGGAATGTGCAGCCTCCACCAGGGAAGAGGACTCATGGGAGAGATTGATGACTTGTGAATGGCAGGCAATGGGAGTCAACAGACTTGACTTTTGGAACTCACATTGCTTCAGAGAGGCAGCCTCGAGAGTGATGAGAGGATATTTCAGGCCTAGGTGTATTTTATTCACATAGCAAAATTATTTGCAATGGTTCTACTTTTAAGCCTGAGTTTAGTATTCAATGTTGGTACTCTTTTTTTTTTTTTTTTTTTTTTTTTTTGCTATTGCTTCAGGTTGTGTACACTGTGGCACCATTTCAGCTGTTTCCTTCATGATGTAGTTTAGTTTTGTGTTTGGGCTACAATCAATGAACATTTCTTTCCTTGCTTTCAGTACCTCTATCTGTTTGATTTTCAGTTCTTTAATCTTTAATCTTGTGTAGAAATAACAAGTCATATTTTTAATCAAATGGGTCTGTAATATTAGCTTATTCACTGTATTTTGAATATTTGAAAAGGTGTTTTGTATTTTGAGAAATGAACTGCCACATTTTACTGTCATCAGTGAGAAAAGATGTATGAGGTTGCCGTGGTGGTAGTGTGGGACAAGAAAAATCACTCTCAAGTACATAGCCCTATGAGTAACACCTCCAAGGCAGTGACAGATGAGGCCTTACAATTCCAGACCCACTTAACAGCTGGGATGACTTGACATGTGATGTTATGATGACAGACTGGTATGCTGTGTTGCCTAGGAACTTTATCCTGTGAGGACAAACAAACAAATTGAAATTTCTTTAAATCTAACATGAGAGGTGCTGTGGAAACTGCAAGGCTCTCATAACCCCCTGGGATTCTGATATCACAAAGGTTGCTGCTTTATACAGAGCAACAAAATTTTTGTTTCATTGTTCCTATTGCCTACCATGATAGTAATGTGAGAGTCAAGTAAGGCAGAAGAATCAATCACAAATATAACATGGCTAAAGAGAAATAGTAGTGGAATAATGTCCATGATGTTGTTTTTTTCCAGAAAAAAAATCATGAATAGTCATATAAAATATGAAAAGATACTCATATATAATTTTTATTTAGTGGTAATTGAATAAGTAAGATATGATTTAAAGAATCTGCATCAGGTTATCTGATTGAAGGGAAAATCAAGGATTCCAGAGATACTGAAAAGGCAAGGCTTACACTTTATGGCCAAAGGGCTTTTAATAGCAAGTTAATCAAGAAGAAGTCATAATTAAATATCACACTGAAAACCTATTTGCTTTAACTAATTCCCATTAATGCTTGCAGAACATTCTAAGTGATTACAGAAAATAGCTATCATCTTGTTGAGATAAGAAATATTTGTAAAGGGAAAGAATGACAAAGATGTCTAGAAAGTATCATAAATAAAAGCTGTTGGAGATAACTGCATCCATTGAGTAAATACATGGAAATGGGTGAATATCAGAAATACTAAAAACACAAATAAAAGGGTAAATATGAGGCCAGCAGGTAAACCTGGGGAACCAAACAATCAGTAGGGCAGGAAAAGGGAAATGTCTAATCAAACTGAAAAGAGAGAGGACAAGGACATGGAAAGTGAATCTGAAGAATAGATTCAGACAGCATAGAATTCATGGCTATCTGTAGGACATCAACAAAGGAATGGGGGAAGGGATGAGGAAAAATCCACTAGGAAGGCTGGAGACTAAAAGGACATGGGCCTGACAGAGTGTTTTAGCCTTTTCCCCAGCTGTTCTCCATTTTCCCCTAACACTCTCCTCCATTGATTTACACAGCTTGAGACAAGTCTTCTTCCCCCTCCTGGCCACTGAAATGGGAATCACATCATGGAGCTGGATGGGAAGGTTGGTGTTAAACCATGTTTACTTATAAGTCTTTCTGTGTTGGAAGCCAAGATATGGACTTTGAGAGACTGTTTTACTTTAAAGATAAGTGTTTTCTAGGCATACTTTCCCATCCTGTCATTCTTAAAAGAGGTTTTATAAATGATGTTCTTTCATGCTCTTTCTTGGACTTTTAACAGCAGGAAACTAAGAAAAGTCTCAAGTGTGGTTTTGAAAGCCCTAGGGAAGAATTACAAAATAACACCTGCAAGTGTGGAAGGCTATTCAGTGACCCCTGGTGTGCAGAAGGCCATAAAGAAATTATGAGATTATAGGATTCAGAGATGACAGCAGCTGCCTTCAGCCACTCCTTACTGATGAGTCTTGGGAGTGGAATTCAGCTCTAGCAGTAGAAAGTGACAAAATGATTACTGTCCACCCTGAGGTGAGAAGAGAGGTAAAATGACTAAGATAATAATATTGGAACACTTCTGCTTCCATTTTCATAATAGATCTTTGGTAATGTGCAGGGAGCATTAGTAAATCTAGGAAAGTTTGAGAACCATTCAAAAGACTTCAGACCTTTAAGATAAAATAATCCAAGATTAAAGACTGTCATGGAAAGAATTACATGAATATTCAGTTAGAAATTGCCTCCAACCAAAGAATACACATGGAGCGACCTATGCTTCTGGCCACATATGTGGCAGAGGATGGCCTTGTTGGACATCAGTGGGAGGAGAGGACCTTAGGTCTGAGGTTGTTCGATGCCCCAGTGCAGGGGAATGTCAGGGTGGGAGGATGGGAATGGGTGGATGGGGGAGCACCCTCATAGAGGCAGGGGGAGAGGGAATGTTATATAGGGGCTTTCTGAAGGGGAGATCTGGAAAGAAGAAAATATTTTAAATGTAAATAAAGAACAAGGGGGAGAGGAGATAACCCTAAAAAATAAAGATTCCTCTCATGAGATTTCACAAGGCTCTATCTCTAGATGAAGAACCTTAAGCAGTTAATGACTGAAAAGAGGAAGATTCAATCTTCTCTAGGAATAAGCTTCATGACTGGTTATTCAATACCAAGTAGTCAGCAATGAATACATATAGATGTGATTGAGTTGTAGGGAAAAGGGAAAAGGTAGAGGGAGGAGAGAAAAAGAATACAATGAAGAAGACCATGAAGAAATTATGAGATTATAGGATCTAGAGATGACAGCAGCTGCCTTCAGTCACTCTTTACTGATAAGTCTTGTGAGTGGAATTCAGCTCTAGCAGTAGAACGTGAAGAAATGATTATTGTCCACCCTGAGGTGAGAAGAGAGGTGATTATATAGTACTCATAGGAAATACTAGGAAAAAGAAAACAGATGTTACCCCATCCATAAATGAACACATTCAAGCTTTTGCCATTTCTAAATCAACAGCATTAAAAAACATCCCTGAGCAAAGGAAGTAGAATCTCTGATTTATTTTTTTAAAGACAAATCTACCTGCCTTTCTACTTTGTGGTTCTCTCAGTGCCTGTCCCCTCCAGACTTGTAATTATGAACCAAAGTTCATCTTCACTCATATCCATCTTTCTCCTATTTTCTAATTCATCATGAATTGATATTGTGTGCACACTGAAGGTACTCATACCTTCCACCAGACATTTTGTCAGGACTGTGAAAATATCTTTTATCATTTAGACTTTACTCACATCATTTAGTTCATATATTCCCATTTTAAAGACATACATAATTTCTTTTTCTTTAGAGAATAAAGTTTTTCCATATCTCTTTAAAACTAGAGTGTTATTTCTCAGTTCAAAAATATTTGCTTTTCCGTTTCTTAGCCTTAATCTTTTCTTTCTATTCTTTAATCTCTTAGTTTCTATAATCTGACCCTTTTGGATAACCTAAGGCTTTCTTTCAGAAAAACTTAAAAGCAAAAATCTACACCTTTCTTTGGTATTTTTTGTGCATATGTATGCCAGTGTGCTTGGCTATGCACCTGGAAGCTGGAAATCAACAGTGTCTTTCACTACTACTTTATTTTCACTCTATTTTTTTGTGTGTGTGTGTGACAGAGATTATTATTAAACCTGGAGCTCCCTGATGATATGAACTGACTGACCAAAAATCCCCACATAACCTCTTATCTCTGCCCTCCATTGCTCTGATTTCAGCTGTCTATGACTGCTGCACCTAACTTTTCATTGGGCAGCTAGGAGCTTAAACTCAGGTCCTCAGTACTTCACCCACTTGGCTATCTTCCTACCCTTTATACCCAGAGAACATTGCTGTAAGTATCTTTCTCATCAATCTAATTTTCTATTCATTCCATTTAAAGCATTCATAGCATTTAAAGGCAGTATTCTGCGTTTCCTATCAATTTAAACCATATTCAAAGACAATCATAAACCTAATAAACTAAGAAACCAAAATTCATGTAATCGTCCTATATCAGTGTCTTTAACTCTGCATTTCCCAGAATACAGAAATAGTTACCTTTTAGGCTTAATTTCTTGACTCTGCTCTGTACGTACATGTCTATGTGTTCTTCTCTACCAGCTCCCACTTCTTTCTTCCTGTTTACGATTAATACTATTTTTTTTTTGTGCCAATCAATTTACTGTGTCATAAACATTTTAGAATTTTAATTCTATTCTTCCTGTCTGGATTCAACAACTTTTCACTGGCCCCTTTACCTACTACCAGCAATAGTGACAGTAAGTAGACTTGGGTACATTGGTGCATTTCTACAATTGCCTATCTTCAATTCTCACTGAACTGAATTGTTCAGTGAAAAAAAAAATAACATGCAACTAGTAATACCTCTCAAAGCTTCTTTAACTAGATGCCAAACTGCCAATGAAAATGCACTGAAAGACAAAACTTTGTACTTCTGCCAAAAACTGGGAATTTCTAGTCTTGACAATTACAATTCTAGGAGTTATATTCAAAAGAGAATTTTGTGACTTTCCTTCAGATCCTAACTCTCTCAGAAAAGATGGCTTCACCAACTAATGGCTGGTTATGTCAGAAATACCAAATTGTTACCAAACAAGGAAAAGACCCAGGTATTCTTTTATATACAGTCTTTATTTGAAGTAACAGGAATCTTATTATCGTTTCATTTTCTGTCAAGAGGTTTTCTATTATATAAACTTATGAACACAGTTTTGTTTACAAAAGCTAAATAAAAACAAAACAAACAAACAAACTCTGAAACATCCAAACTGGCAGAAAGAAGCAAGCTGATAGTAATATAGTTATTGATTTGCATCATAAGAGCAGTGGATGTCATGGCAGGGAGGGTATTGGTCACATTCATTTAGGTCTATCAAAGAAGAGACAGTCTCAGGCTAGAAGAGTTGCAATTGACAACTAAGCAATCACTGAACTGTTTAGATTTAACCTGTATCACTTCATACTTTACATATGACATCATCTTTTTACTGGAGTCTAATCTGTAGAACATAGGTTTTAATTCCAAGTTTTACTCATTCATTCAGGCCTTTTTGATTGACCACAGCTAGAAAACATGCATGTGCTCATGCATTCAATGACACTGTGATGCTGTGGCCGTCCCTACTGATTTTAAACAGCATGTTGCTGTCTATTGTCATATATAAGACACTCAATTGTGTAATATTATAATATGTTTAAGATATCTTGAGGTTTGTGTGCATGCATCATAAAAAATAAATAATATCACTAATAGTAGTTAATATTTATTTGAAGATTTTTCTTTAGACTAAGACTATATAGTCAAACCATAGTGTTCAAAGTGTACTTGGGTAGATGCTTCTTCTTCATTTGAATTATGTCAAGCTCATTTTCTTCTTGAATTCAGTTTTAATATTCCTTCCACTCTTGTTAATATAACTTTTGTTTTGCCTCTGTGAAACATTAAAATATGTTCATATTAGAAATAAGCAATTTATCTCATAAACTTTCTAAGCCCACCTCTTCATTGTTTTCTCCTTCCTTTGGGGCTAATTTCTGATAAAGATTTGTTCCCCTTTTTGAGAAGCAAATCACATGTATGTGTGATTTCTATGAATGATTATCACACTATGTGATTACATATAATCTTTTGCATATTATTTTACTTAATAATTATATTTAGGAAACTATTCACATAAATGAAGCCAGACATGTATTCAAAAGGTATAATGAATGTTAATTCTAGACTTGTTACATAAAACAAAGCAAGAGTAATATCCAACAGTACATATGCTTTTAATTTTATAAAATTTATTATTAAAATACCTTCAAATTAAAAAATTAATCAAAGTTAATCAGACCCAATAGCCACTTGGAATGGAAGCTGTATGAATTTTATACTTTCACTGTTGAATATAGTTTTATACACTTATCTACCACCAAAAATGAAAAAGCCCATGAGAGAATTATAATAATAGATGTATATATGTAAGTAAATTTTACAGTATAAAATATAGAAAGGAGAACAAGAAAGGATGAGTATTAAGAATGAACAAGGACTGAATGCAGGTAATCGACACAAGTTATGAAAACGCATAGAAGCTGAATGTTCTAGTTCATGACAATTCTATATAGCTATAACCTGTCATCATAAAATGAAGAGAAATATTGACATATCCTATAGATAAAGCAAATTTCAAAAAGAAAGAAACAAATTAGAATCATACAACCATTTAAGATGGCAAAGCTCATAAAATTCAGGGATAGAAAGAACATCATAATTATCCAGGCAGATGAGAAGAAGTCATGATTTCTGAAAGTGTAATGAGATTGCTCAGTTTTCTTCTTTTCTTTAAAGCCACAGGTCATGGTGCAAGATCAGTAGAATTTGAAAAAAAATTGGAGCCAATCTAAGATGGGATGGTAGCACAGTGAGCACTTACTACCTGGCAGGAGGTGCTTTTGGGTTCTGTCCTTACATGGAAGCTCTCCAAGTGTCTTTCATATTGTACTTGATGCTAGCCCCAGGAGGAGAGCATCACCTTCATTTTATCTTGTCTGTAAATGGTCCCCTTTCAAAATATTATCACAGTGGGGAGTCCAGGACTCAACAACAGACTTTTAAGGAAACATATTTTTCAGTTCATAGCAAATGACTAGGAGGGAAGACTTATAAAGCCAAACATTCTGAGATAGTATAGGATTCTGAGACAAAGACAAAGCTTGTATCCATGCTGAGATATGAGGGGCAGTGACTAGATCCAGTCTCTAACTTTAGAGTACCATTAACCATATTAAGAATGACACAAATATTAGCTCAGGTAGTATAGCTTTGGTTTCTTGAATATTTATACACCTCTTAGTTTTGGACATAGGAAGGGTCTTCACATAGATGGCTAGCTCCTCTCATGTGCAAGAAATATCTGAAGAGGAACAGCAGAGAAGTGTTAGGTGCAGCTATTTTCCAGTACCTGAGACTCACACAGTGAAGAGGTATAGAAAAACTACCAAAGCAACTCTCACAGTTCCTGCCATGCTCTGATGGGAGCTGCTGCTTTGTCAAAAGTTCTGCAAGAATCCAGTATAGGATTCTTGATGTACTCTTCTTAAAGTAACAAGAGGGCAGCTAATATGGTGGACTGTATTTTTTGATTGTCCCTAATAATGATTCTTCTGTTTCTAATATCTACTTATTATGACCTCTTTGCCTGGTGCTATGCATTCAATCTGATTGTCCTCTTTAGGCTCTGATACTGAATGATACTTTTTCAGCTAGTACAGTTTGAGGAGGTTGTAGAATTCTTAGGAGTTGGAAATCAGGCAGAAGTTGGTCACCAGGGTTTGGCCTTTGAAGGTGCAGCCTTAGATTTTGTCATGTTCTCTGCTTCTAGGTCCATGATGTTGTATGGCCTCTGCCAAAGACTCCCACTGCCATGCATTTTATTATACTTTCCTATCATGATTGGAAACTAAGCCTAAAGAAAACTTTCCTGTATAAGGATGTTTCTTCTGTTAAACAGAAATAGCAAGGGAGATGATAATAGAAGTGAAAAATGGACTAATAGCTGGTAAGATGACACAAGCCTTATTTTTTCATGTCTCTGAAATTATTGCCATCTCAATCCATGTGGTGTTTTCTTGCTACTAAAATTGGAAGTTTTAAAAGTATACACATGGATTGGCATATTGACAAGCCCATTGCTTTTCGGTCCTTTGTGTAACAGAAGGCCTAAGTCTCATATGCCATTGCCATTTATCCCACCATAATCATGGTATTTTTTAAATTTACATTTTTTTGACATAATAAACATGGGTTGACCATCTGACAGCTAAAAATTAAAAATGACTAGGACACTTGCTCTATTTGCTAATAGATATATGTGTCCTTTCTCTTGCAGCTAAAATTTCAAAATACAGACCCACCACATTATAAATCCAAAACATGAGTTGACTGAGTTGATCACACAATAATGGTATTGTATTACTGGTGTCTTGCTAGAGTTATTGATTGAGAGAGGTGCTCCTCAGAGCAAGCAATTCATCTTCTTAAGGGACATATGGTAGTATCCACAGACACTTTCCTTGTTATAGATAGGGGAGGTTGCTATTGGTACCTATTAACTGGAATGATATATAGTGCTATGCACACAGCATGAAGGGCTACAATATTGACATATCATACCTGGGTTGAGTTAGCGCATGCCCTGTATCTTTGAGGACAGGTCCAGCCTTTCAGGGTCTTGACTTAAACTGGTGCTTCAGCAATACTTTCAATAGGATGCTATAGATAGAATCTTCTAGATGGTAAAGCATCCTATGTACATGTATTTGCTCTATAAAGCATTAATAACCCAACATCATTACTCAGAATTCTGTGCTGATGGATCAAAATATTGCAAGTCCGTTGTGATGATGTTGCTTGGGGTATTATGGGGCTAAAATCAAACTCAGACCAAGTCTGAGTTAAATCTTGTCAAAGATGAACCATTACATACACTAGGTCTAAAGGTTTATGGTAACTTCAGTTTGCTTCTAAATGGCTTACAGGAATCTTTGATATCTACTTCTTAAGTGAGGGGAGGATTATGAGCAAACCCAAGTTTCTGTGCATGCTTGGAAAGTACTCAACCATTGAGCTGTATCTTCAGCTCCCAATCTCTTCATTTGATTTTGTGAGGGGAAGATTAGATTTTAAATAATGCAGGAAATAGATCAGCCTTCTGGAATTGGATAGGAATAGGCTAGATAATGTCTATAGCCAATTGAGGTCAACTATCTACCTACTTCAGTACCATTTGTTATTTAATGTCAGCTCTAGTAATATGCAGTAATAATCATTTCTACTATGAAACTGTTTGCATTTCATGTGCATACATGTGCTTTTTGTTAGACCTCGTTATGACCCATCCAAAAATTGTTTCCTTGATCACACAGCCAAAATATTTGCCATTGTCTATGTCTTCAAATATATAATATAATGAGGCAATCCTCTTTTTCCACAAACTATGTGACTAATTGTATTGCTGAAACTGCCAATGGAAGAGTCAGTCCAGCACACTTGCACTTCTTTTCACCCTTATTCTGAACAGACATATAGGAAAGTTATCCAATTCTAGCTCTTATTTGTCTGTTTAACTAATCTGTGACCTGTGCTTGTACTTTAAACTTCGGCTTTAACTGAGTGTAAACAAGCTCCAGAACAGATAACTCCAACAGTTGAGAAGATCTGGCCTACTTGCTCTGATAGTTATGCCATTTGACCAGACTCATATAAAAATCTAGAGACACCAATGTATTCTTTGGAAAAAAAACTTGTTATTGATTCTTTGTGAGTGTCATGTCATGCACCCCAATACCATTCGTCTTCCTGTCTCTTTGTATTTATCTTCTGCCCTGGCAACCACCCTCCCAAAGAAAACAAAAAAATAAATAAAAAAGTAAACAAAACAAAGAAAAGAAAAAAGATTTTGTCATGGAACCGGTAGTTTTTCATTGTGTCCCACAGTATATACTTTAGTCTATACATCTTCATTTGCACATGTTCATATCAATAAATCACTGGTCTGGTTCAAGTCCTCTGACTTCTGCTACACTATCTATACTGGATCCTCACCAGGACTCCTTGGTAATCATGTTGTTGCCCTGTGTCATGGAAATTCTGCAGCTTTGGATCTTCAGAACTAGCCCTTTCACATGTTGCAGCATTTCATAGATGAGATAGATTGTAAGGTGGGCCAACTAAAGGCCCTGGATCTTGGCCTGAGTGGTAGCTGAGTCCAGCTGTCCTGCACCTTGTCATCAGGATAAGCTCCCCAGCACTGCCTCAGTTAGCAGACCTAATGCTGCAACTGGCCATGGGCAAGGTCACCTCTTCTGTTCTCCTGCCCTCAGGTCTGGCTCACTCACACTTATGCTGCCAGAGCCAGTTCTACTGCTCAGTAGAAGTATGGACCTGCCTTTCCAAGTGCTGCAGCCAACTGGGCTAGGCCAACTCTTCCCCTCTCATGACCCTGAGGCCAGTTCTCCCACAGGTGGCAAGGCATGAGGCAGGGATGACACTAAACAAGGACTATGCCACCTCACAGTACACATGCAGTGGGACCAGTTCCCCCATGTTTATAGCTTCATGGTTAGCTCATTGCCCACCCCCTGTCATGAAGGTCTGCTCTACTGTGCTACCCAGAGAAGGTTCACAGCCTGCCCTCCCAAGTATTGCAGAGAGACAGGTGGAGTCATCTCTCCAGAACTCCATAATAGGGAGGGGCAAGGCCAGCTCTGAACAGCACTTGAACATCTACATGGTCCCATGTGGAAGCCCAGACTAGGAATGTCTGCATGGTCTTTAGTGGTGATATGATCTACAGACATCAACACAGACAATAAGATTTGCTTTCTATGAGGAAATTTTCTCTTGGAATTTTTGATGTGGTTTATTTTCATGTTTTACTTCCTTTTATTGTTTTCCTCTTAATTGGTCATAATTTTTGTGTGTGCATGTGTGGCTGCTTATGGATACGGAAGTTGATAATCAAAAGTATCATTCCTTGGGCATCATTAACCTTTATTTTATCGATCAATTGATTACTAGAGATTGTGTTTATGTGTGTGTGTGTGTGTGTGTGTGTGTGTGTGTGTTTGTGTGTGTTAAGTGCACATGTAGTCATGTTCATGAGTAATTTTTTAGGTGGGCTAGGTAGCAGGAGTATCTTCTGCCCAGGCTATTCAGTCTGGTGGCAGGAGAGCCTCTGGATAGCAGCACCATATGGTACAGCTGTAGGTAGAGCTTTGTACCCATTTTATTCTTCAAATGGATTGGTATTGGATCTTGAAACTTAATGAGTTAGTTAGAATATTGATTGTATTAGGTCATTCTGAATACAAGATTACCTGATGCTTCTTAATATTTTCCTTACCATATTAAAAGACTTTTCATTATACACATTGAGTAACATTTTTCTTGGCTGCTTACTAGTCTTGATTTTGAATACCATGTTTTGTTAACCAATTCATAACTTACTTTAATTTGGATTATACTTGCTGGAATCCAACCTTACCACCCTTTTACAATAACTAAACCATCCTAATCCTGACAATTAAATGCTATTGCTTGGACTCTGTTATTTTTACAACCACAGAGTTTTCTACCACTATCATAGGCCCAAATTCAGTACATATTTTGCAACTTCAGGCTGCCATACCTGACTACTTCTTAGCTTTGAGTTGTTTTGATGGTCCTATTCCATGTGCATCACTTACTCATTTCGTCTATAGGGCATTTTTGGATATTTTCTCCAAATAAGTACTCAGGTGGACATTCTGACCTTGAGGTAGGTTTCTATTCTAGCCAGCCCAATCCTTTTACTATCTACCTAGCTATTGTGGTAGCCTGAGTTTGTTTCTTATGGCTACTGCTCTGCCATGCTATCGAAAACAACATAACTTTCTTCACCCATGAACATATAACTCTTGTCAGGTTGGATTCCTGTATCACCCAAGGATGTTCCCATATTCACAAACTCTTCTTTGTGGTGTTTGATTTGATATGTATATGAGTCAGGTTGGTTCAGGTGGTTGAATAACGTTTGCCTCATGTTTAAAATCTCATAGATCCTCATCCTACTTGTCTGGATGTCTCAGCAGTCCAAAGCTTGTGCAGAAAGCCTAAAGAACTCCAAGAGAGCTACTGATCCATGTTGAAAACCCATGAAGCTGATTTAATAACATAGGAATACCACATCAACAAGATTGATACACTTGTCAACAGTAGGAAGGCTAGCAGGAAAAAGCAAAGACTTCTTATCTGTCCTTTTTCTGGACATCGCTACCAGAAGGTGCTGTCTATATGCAGAGTCCACTAAAAAAATGTAATGAAGTCCCTTGCAGGAGTGGCAAGAGGGCTGTGTTTTAGCTGATTCTATTTGCAGTTGGATTGACATCCATTTTTAGCCATCACAATTTAATAGGACAAAAATATGCTTAGACAATGGCTTAGATATTATGTTGTCTATATAAAAGAATATTTCTATATGAGGAGTAATATTGTTTATTTTATGAGAACACTATAAAGAGATACAAACTTTTACTAAAATATGCCTACTAGCTAAGACATAGCTACTATGGTAAATTAGATGATTTATATTTACATGCTGTTTGATGAGGTTAATGATTATTGACCAAATTCCTTAATCAAGTTGAATGGCTATAAATGTAGTCCTAGTGACATGCATTCATTTGCAGTGACCACATCCACATAGACATGGTTCTACAACCCAACTTCTGAGCCTATGATATTTTTTTCATCCAGCCTTGCACCAGAAATCTGGCCTTCTATTAGTCATCAATTATTTGTATTTTTGATGAATTCTACATTGGAGTTGATAGGACTTTTTGTGGTTTTATTTTTCTTTTCCTGTTGGGATTTTCACTAGTCCTGTTTCAAATTATATGTTTGTATTTGAATTTAATGCAGATATTTCCTTCTTGTCTTTGAGGATTCTGATAGCTTTGATTTATGGTTTGGTTTCCACAAGACTTCTCTCTCAGTCTCATGATGTTGGCAGAAATGACATTCATTTGCCTTACTTTTCAGATTGTTATTTTTAAAAATTCTTTAATTTTTTTATTACATATTCTGAGAAATGAAACAGAATATTGCCTGTCTGTAAGTAAAGGCAGCTCATTTATGGTAATTTTTCCAGTTAATAGTCAAAAAACTTTTTCTGAGAGACTGACATCCACAATATGTGCCAGTACTAAACGACTTGAATGGGTATCTTGATATACCAACCTCACTTGCTAATCTATTCAAGAGAAGTATTTGTGTCAGGATCACAGAGACAACATTCAGTCTGTGTTATTTGCTAAGAATTCAGGAGACAAAGAGTTATGTTATATACAATGGCAAGATAGAGAACAAAATCAGCAAAATCAGTGAAAAAACACATATGGAGAAGTCAAGAGAAAATATGGCACCAAGACTAATCTGCGTTTATGTAAAATATACAACAGGTTGTCTCTGCTAGTTTATATATCATAGATGAAATATTTTGTAAGCTCTGGTCACCAAGTTTCATCTACAAATGGATCAGTCTGCTGGAAGTTGTACATTACATGCCCCAGAAGATAGTAGTCATTGGCAACTCCCTGCCAAATTGTATCCTAAATAACAAAGGCTCTATTTCTAGAGTTCATTCAGTTTTCAATCACTCATTCTGCTCAACACTACACATGGAAAGATGCCATCAATTATAGTATCCACTCAAATTTGCAGGTCTATATCATCATGCTGCACAAAAGGAGGAATGTTCCCATAGCTTTACTCTCACAGACACTTGGATTAACCATGCTAAAAGACAGTAAGATTTGCTTTCTCTGAGAAAATCTTTCGGAATGTAAACTTTCTTCAGTGCAACTTATTTTCATGTCTTACCTCCAATTACTGTTTCTTTTTCTTTTAATTTGTCATAATTTTATATATGTACACGTGGGTGGCTGCTTATGGGTATCGAGGCTGATTATCAAAAATGTCATTCCTTAGACATCATTAACCTTCTTTATTTTATTGGCCAATTGATTACTAGATATTGTGTGTGTGTATGTATGTGTGTGTGTGTGTGTGTGTGTGTGTGTGTGTGTATGTGCACATGCATGCTCCTGTTCACATGTGAGGTTGTTAATGTTCTGCAGTGGATATATGGAAGTAAGAAAACCTGACTTCCTGTGTTGTTCCTCACCTTCCACTTTGAGGCAAAATTTATTAGTCTCTGTACTCTGTACTCCAGATTAGCTAGCCTACAAGCTTCCACATGATTCTTCTGTTTATTCTTCTTGATTTATTTCTTTCCATAGGAATACTGGGCTTTCAGACAGGTTACATCACATCTGGGATGCAAGGATCCCAACTCATTTCTAAAGGCTACACAAGAGTTTTTATATACTAAACTATCTTCCTGGGTCCCATACTGGTTTGTAAGACAGGCTTTCTCATTGTCCTGGAACTTATCAAGTTGTCAGACTGGCTGGCCAGAAAACCCAGGGATCTCTTTGTCTCTGTCTCCCCAATGGAACCATGAAACCCATCATTTCTTAGGTATGTTCTCGGATAAAACTCAAGTTCCCTTGTTAGCAAAGCAAAGACTCAAGCTATCTCTTCAGACCCTAGTTTGTCATGAATTTTAACTCAAAGTTTCTACCTTTGGGAGAAAATATAGATTCTACTATGGTATTGGCCCAAAATTCCAGTAACAGCAACAAGGCTGTTACTTTGCCTACAGTCCCTTCTCATCCAAGCAGAGTATGATGCACATATTAGAGATGTTGTGACCTTGTAAGATGTCATCATTAGCAATGTCAGTTTTGTCAGAAAGAGGAAGGCACAGTCTTTCCCATTAGATATTTAGGAAAGTTTTAGCTATAGCTATTGTTTCTTGTGAGGGCTCATTCGTATGTTTATGGTCTACATCCCTAGTATTTTTTCCAGAACTATTGTATCAAACAGAAAAAGAAAACTTGAGAGGATTTGCAAAGAACTATGCAGTCAAATAATGTCTTATTCTATTTGTTGTTCCTCAAATTCCAAACAAACGTGAAACAATCTGCCTAATGGGAGTCCAGCTTGAGTCATGCTGGGCAGAATGTCAGCAATCATAAGAACCCCCTCTTGTCATTTTTCAATGTCCCAATCAGATCAAGTCCCTAGAGCACCACAAGAATGTGAAGCTCTCCAATGAAAACTTGAAACCAACTAAGAAATAAATAAAGAAGACACCAGAAGATAGTCATTATGTGTACACTGATTAGTAGTAGAATATCCATTGAACCAAAAGAAATCTACAAATTCAAGGTAGTCTCCATCAAAATTCCAGTGATGTTCATCACAGAAATACAAAACAAAATAAAATGACAGCAGCAACTTTTATGTTTTATAAAAATGAAAGAGAAGAGAGAAGTCAGAGATATGTTTTGTGGAGACCTGGTCTGATGGGGGGAAAGGGATGCTTCTGTGGGCCCATGCTGAGACATCCCTTCCCCCTGAGTTACCAGTCACATAGGAAGGGATATGGTATAGAATAAAGTTTATTAGGCATGGGAAGGAGAGTTGAGTGGGTAGGAGAGAGAGAGAGAGAGAGAGAGAGAGAGAGAGAGAGAGAGAGAGAGAGAAAGAGACAGAGAAAGAGACAGAGACAGAGACAAAGAGACAGACAGAGACAGACAGAGACAGACAGAGGAGAGACAGAAAGAAACCATGAACATGTGGAGAGAAAGAGGGTGAAGCAATAGGGAGAGAAGGGAAAGATAGGGAAGAGAGGAAGTGAGTAAGAAGGTCAAAAGCAAGAGAGTGAGGAGAGGGCAAGCACCCAGCATCCCCCCCTTTTTTTAGTGAGTCAAGCATACCTGGCTGTTTCCAGGTAACTGTAAGGTAGAGGGTAGAGCCTAGAAGGAATGCCAACAGCAACAACAACAAAACTTCTTAAAGTTCATGTGGAAGCACAGAAGGCCCTGGATAACCCAAATTATTCTACAGGTTCATGACTGCTCCATTTAAAATACCTAGGACATGGGAACAATCTAGATCTCCATCAGCTGATGAAAAGATAATGAAATGTGCTTCCTATATGTGTCTTAGCTAGGCTTTCAAATGCTGCAATATAATACTATAATCAAAAGCAAACTCAGTGAATAAAAAGTTCATCTTAACTTACATATATTTCAGCATAATCTATCACTGTGAGATATATGGGAAGGAATAGAAACAGAGCAGAGATGTGGAGGCAGGAGCTGATGGAGAGACAAAAAGAGTGTTGTATATAGGCATACTATTAATGGTTTGCTCAGCCTGCTTTCTTATAGGTAGTACTAATAGCCCAGGGGTGGCACTGCTCACAATGACCTAAATCTATCATCAGACAAGAAAGCTCACCACAGGCTTGCCTAAAGAATAATTTAATGGGGACTTTTTCTCAGCTAGAATCCCTATTCTAAAATTATTCTAGATTATGTCAAGTTGAGAAAAAACCAACTAGCACAATATATAGTGTGACTTTTAAGGAAGAAGAAAAATGAAATTATGAAATTGGCAAGCTAATGCATGGGGATGAAAAATATTACACTTGGTATAGTAACCTAGACACAGGAAAACAAAGGTCATATGTCCTCACTCATGTGTAAATCTTAAAATTAAAGGAAAATAGAATGAAACTATTTGTCATAAATGAAAAGAAAAATATTAAGGGAAGATATGTCATAGGACGTAGGTGCTAAGGGGACAGGAAAAGCGACAGGGAGAGTAATTAAAGTGGAAAGAGGAATGAAAAGGTAAGGCAGGAGGGGGTATCACTAAAAATAAAGGTGTTTATGGTTTTGAACACCTCCCTTTCACACACACACACACACACACACACTCACGCACACGCATGCATGCTCACACACAAACAAATTGGAATTTTCACACAGGGTAATATAATCCCCCAAGAAAGCATATGATCCCAAATACATGGTATAGTGGCAGGTATGGGATGATGCCTCCTCTTACATTGTTGGTCAGAGGTGTCTCAGAGACCATAAAAAATAACACAGAATATTGTCATTGCTCTTGGTTGCCCATGACAACCTGATGTTAAGGTCCTGTTTCAGAAGACACCACATATATTGGCCATAGTACATAGATAAATCATGTTGGTACTGAAAAATAAGCTTCCTTCCTAGTGACCAGCTTTTATAACACAGGAAACGCTATACTAAATGGTAGCAAGCACCTATTAACAGTTTTATCCAGGTGTGAACACTGCAGACTGAATAAGCAGTAGTACAAGATATGCCCATGGATAAAATAGTGACACAAAATATTATATGGTAACTGTCTTAAAGAGACACCATGACCAAGGCATTTCTTACAAGGGACAATATTTAATTGAGGCTGGCTTACAGCTTCAGAGGTTTAGTCCATTATCATAATTGAAGAAAGCATGGCAGCATCCAGGCACACAGTGCTGGAGAAATAAGAGAGGATATCTATTCCACACTGGGCAGAGTTTGAACACTAGGAGCCCTCAAAACCCACCCCACAATGGCACATTTCCTCATACAATGCCTCATCTATTCTAATAAGGACATACATCTAACAGACTTACGCCCTGTGGGCCAAGCATTCAAACACATGGTTTTCTGGGGTCAAATCCATTCAAACCACTATATTCCACTCCCTGCTCCCCATAGGCTTCTTCAAACACATTAGTTTCTGCAGGTCATACCTAGCCATAGCATAATGAAAAACACATTTAGTCCAACCTCAAAGCTCCCCATAATCTCTAACAGTCTCAAAAATGTTAAAAGTCAAAAGGTCAAAGTTTCTTCTGAGATTTATTCAATCATTTTGTTAAGGCCTCGGTCAAATATTATGGCCTATACTGAAAAAGGGATAAGTAACGTATTAAGGCCTAAATGGAATGTTGAAGTCCAGATAACTGTTACCTGGCTAGCCTGCCATTTTGTACTATTACTAATATTATAAAGAAATTTTCTCATATGTTGTTTCTCCTGCTTATACCCAAGTTGGGTATATATTCTGTTATATTCTGTGCCATTGGAAACCAATTATAATAGAAATCAGTATAAGTGCTTTGTATATTTACTTACAATAAGCTTGGAAAAGAACCAACCACCCAGCAGCACTTCCTGTATCTGTATATAAGCTTTTATGGTATTTGTTTTTATAAACAGCCCCTAGGATAGCCCTTAACATAAGACAGACATCTGCACCAATATAAGAAACTACATGGAATAAGACTTCCATTTTGAATAGCAGTTGAATAAAGTTTATGTTTTTGGAACTGACATCCTACTTAGCAGAAAGAGACATGTAGATGGGTAACTGACATCCTGTTTGGAAAGTTAAGACATAAATGTTAGACAAAGCAAGATCCATGCCACAGTTGAATAGCCCAATCAATGGGAACAAGATAAGTATACAACCAAGACATGTTTCTAAGAAAGTCCCCTTAACCTAAGTCCTGATTGGTTGAATAACTTGGCACAGATGTTTGTAGATCCCAGGCTTAAAAAGCCCTACATGTCACAGGATTAACACTACCATTCCAAAATGTAATAGTGAGGAAATACTGGATTAAGCAAGACTAAAACCCAGCTGGACAAATTTCAATCTCTGCATCTCTATGTCTGATAGCCAACTCCTTTTAGCTTTGCTGACTGCATCAAACTTCTTTCTTTTAGGCTGTTTCTGCTCCCTGTTAGTAGCTTTCCTCAGCAGGTATCCTATGAATCTAGCATCTCTAACATCTTGGGGTCTCCAAGGCAACTTCTACTTTAGATCTTTTTGATTCTATGTTTGGGATCCACACATGATTGTCTAGGCTTCTGAAAAGGGCTTGGGTCATGACTCCAGTTCTTCACTCTGTAGTGCTCTGGGATCTGGTTGACTCTACTCCATTGCTGCTGCTACTCTTAGTGGCCATCCCTGAGTAATGGCATCTCTTCTTTATTTTTAATTTTTATTTATTTATCAGATATTTTCTTTATTTACATTTCAAATGTTGTCCCCTTTCCTGGTCCCCCCCACCCCGTCCCGAAAACCCCTATCCCATTCCCCCTCCCAGTGCTTCTATGAAGGTGCTCCTCCACCCACTCACCAACTCCCACCTCCCTACCCTCTAATTCCCCTACATGCGGGCATTTATCGAGCCTTCATAGGACCAAGGATTTCTCTTCCCATTGATGCCTGACAAGACCATCCTCTGCTACATATGCGGCTGGAGCCATGGGTCCCTCCATGTGTACTCCTTTGTTGGTGGCTTAGTCCCTGGGAGCTCTGGGGTATCTGGTTGGTTGATATTGGTATTCTTCCTATGTGGTTGCAAACCCCTTCAGCTCCTTCAGTCCTTTCTCTAACTCCCCCATTGAGGACACTGTGGTCAACCCAATGGTTGACTGCTAGCATATGCCTTTGTAAGACTCTGGCAGAGTGTCTCAGGAGACAGCTATAGCAGCCTCCCTTTAGACTGCAAGCTGGTACAACCACTCTGGAAATCAGTCTGTCAGTTCCTCAGAAAATTGGACATAGTATTATCTGAAGACTCAGCTATACCACTCTTAGGCATATACCTAAAATATGTTCCAACATATAAGAAGAACATGTGCTCCACTATGTTTGTAGCAGACTTATTTATAATAGCCAGAAGCTGAAAAGAACCCAAATGTCCTTCAACAGAGGAATGGATACAGAAAATGTTGTACATTTACACAATGGAGTACCACTCAGCTATTAAAAACAATGAATTCATATAATTCTTAGGCAGATAGAACTAGAAAATATCATCCTGAGTGAGGTAACTCAATCACAAAAGAACACACATGTATACACTCACTGATAAGTGGATTTAACCCAAAAGCTTTGAATATCCAAGATACAATTACAGACTGCATGAACCTCAAGAAGAAGGAAGACCAAAGTGTGGGTGCTTTGGTCCTTCTTAGAAAGCAGAACAAAATACTCATGGGAGCAAATATGGAGAAAAAATGTAGAACAGAGACTGAAGGAAAGGCCATCCAGAGACTGCCCCTCCTGGGGATCCATCCTGTATAAAGTCACCAAACCCAGACACTATTGTGGGTACTGGCATTTCTAATATGCTGAGGTCTTCTCTTGCAAGTAGATTCCACCATTAGCCTCTCCATGGTGCCAAACCTTAGCTTCTTTTTAAAAACATTTTTATTGATTATTTTATTTATTTATGTTTCAAATGATATCCACCTTTCCAGTTTCTCCTCTGCAAATACCCTATCCTATCTCACTCTCCCCCCTGTTTCTATGAGAGGGCTTCCCCATCCACCCAATAACTTACTCCTCACCACCCTAGCATTCCCCTATGCTGGGTCATCTAGCCTTCACAGGACCAAGGGCTTCCCCTCCCATTGATGCCAGATAAGGCCATCCTCTGCTACATATGCAGCTAGAGCCATGGGTTCCTCCATGTGTATTCTTTGGTTGGTGGTTTACTCCCTCGAAGTTCTGGGGGTTCTGGTTGGTTGATATTATTGTTCTTCATATGGGGTTGTAAACCCCTTCAGCTCCTTCAGTTCTTCCCCTAACTTATCCATTGGGGTTCCTGTGCTCAATCTGATGGTTGGCTTCAAGCCATATCTTGACTGGTAAGGCTGTGGCAGAGCCTCCCAGGAGACAGCTATATCAGGCTCATGTCAGAAAGCACTTCTTCACATTAGTAATAATGTTTGGGTTTGGTGGCTGCATATGGGATAGATTCCCAGGTTAGCAGTCTCTGGGTGGCCTTTCCTTCAGTCTCTGCTCCACTCTTTGTTCCTGTATTTCCTTTAGACAGGAGCAATTCTGCGTTAACATTTTTTGAGAAGGGTGGGTGGTCCCATCCTTCAAACAGGGGCTTTGCCTAACCTCTGGATATGATCTCTCTCTCCTTTGTTGGGTATTTCAGCTAATGTCATCTCTGTTGAGTCCTGGGAGCTTCCTGCTTTCATGGTATCTGGGACTTGCTGGTGGCTACCCCCAGTTCTGCATCCCCCATTCTACATGGTTCTGTTCAATTTCCTGAGTCTATATACATCTTCCTGTCTCCTCCTGTACCTGATCCTGCCCCTCTTTTTTCTCCCCATCCTTTCTTTCTCCTAAGTTCCTCTCTCCCTCTTTCTCCTGTGAGTATTTTGTTCCTACTTCTAAGTAGGATTGAAGCATCCACACTTTGGTCATCCTTCTTCTTGGGCTTCATGTGGTCTGTAAGTTGTATCATCAGTATTACGAGCTTTTTTCCTCATATCCACTTATCACTAAGTATATATTATGTGTGTTGTTTTGTGTCTGGGTTACCTCACTCAGGATGATATTTTATCATACCAGTCAGAATAGCTAAGATGAAACA
Source organism: Rhynchomys soricoides (assembly GCA_019843965.1). Taxonomy (NCBI): domain Eukaryota; kingdom Metazoa; phylum Chordata; class Mammalia; order Rodentia; family Muridae; genus Rhynchomys; species Rhynchomys soricoides. Next base: position 53,824 of record JADRCH010000117.1, read on the forward strand.
CTCAAGTGACAGCAGATGATTCCTGGGCATATACCAAAAAAAAAAAAAATGCTCCAACATATAACAAGGATACATGCTCCACTATGTTCATAGCAGCCTTATTCATAATAACCAGAAGTTGAAAAGAACCCAGATGTTCTTCAACAGAGGAATGAATACAGAAAATGTGGTACATTTACACAGCGTAGTACTACTCAGCTATTAAAAACAATAACTTCATGAAATTTGCAGGTAAATGTATGGAACTATAAAAAAAAACCCCTTAACTTCTTTGTATGACCTCTTCAGTCCTGGGCCATCAACTTCAACCTTTATTAATGGCCTTCCCCAATCTCTCAGTGTGCCAAGCTACAGATGCTCTCCATGACTCCTTCATGCCTTCAAACTAGTAACATCCTACCAAGTCCAGCTAGTAGCAGGAGGTGCAATCTTGGTTATCTCTGGAACACAGCTTATTTGTGCTCTTAGGATACACTTATGAGAAGATTTCACGTCAATGATGATGGTCTCTTCTTAATCATTGCTCATTTCATAGCTTGAACTAACCAGAATCAATGGTTCCAGTAGTCCCTTTTACTCTTGACTATAAAGCAGCATACATGGCAGAAGCTGCTGGGTTATAGTGAGTGGTTGGGCTTGAACATTTCACCTTGTTCTATTATATCAACACAAACTTTCAATTTTCCAACTCCTTTACTGACTAAGTTTGGGTATTCTGGAACTTGCTCTGTAGACAGATCTTGACCTCAGAGATCTGCATTGCTCCACCCCTTCCTTCCTTCCTTCCTTCCTTCCTTCCTTCCTTCTCTTTCTTTCTATCTTTCTTTCTAATACTTTATTTACATTTCAAATGTTTTCCCCTTTCCAGGTCTGCCCTTTGGAAACCCCCTATTCCTTCCCCTCCCCCTGCCTCTATGAGGGTATTCCCCCATCCACCAATGTACTCCCCTCTTCCCTCCCTGGCATTCCCCTATACTGGGGCATCTAATGCTCTCAGGTCCAAAGGCCTCTACTCTGACTTATAGTCAACAAGGCCCTCCTTAGCAACATATGTGGCCAGCATCATGGGCCCCTCCATATGCATTCTTTGGTTGGTGGTCCAGTCTCTGGGAGCACCATGGGGCATGACCAGTTAACACTGTTGCTCCTTCCCCATGGGAATGAAACTCCCTCAGCTACTTAGGTCCCTTCTTCAATTCCTCCATCTGGGACCCCATGTTCAGTCCAACAGTTGCTGTGAATTGAATCATGGGTGTTCTGAACATTTAGGCTAATAACCACTTATCAGTGAGTACATACCCTGTTTGTTCTTTTGTGACTGAGTTACATCACTCAGGATGATATTTTCAAGTTCCATCCATTTGCCTGTACAATTCATGAAGTCATTGTTTTTAATAGCTGAGTAGTATTCCATTGTGTAAATGTACCACATTTTTTGTATCCATTCCTCTGTTGAGAGATATCTGGGTTGTTTCCAGTTTCTAGCTATTATAAACATGGCTGCTAAGAACATAGTGGAGCATGTGTCTTTATTACATGTTGGAGCATCTTCTGAGTATATGTCCCGTAGTGGTATAGCTGGGTCCTCAGGAAGTAATATGTCCAATTTTCTGAGGGTCCACCAAACTGATTTCCAGAGTAGTTGTAACAGCTTGCAATCCCACCAGCAATGGAGGAGTGTTTGTCTTTCTGCACATCCTTGCCAGCATATGATGTCACCTGAGATTTTTTATCTTAGCCATTCTGACTGGTGTGAGGTGGAATCTCAGGGTTGTTTGATTTGCATTTCCCTGGTGACTAAGGATGTTAAACATTTCTTTAGGTGCTCCTTGGCCATTTGAGTTTCCTCAGTTGAGAATTCACTGTTTAGCTCTGCTCCCCATTTTTTGATAGGGTTATTTGAATCTCTGGAGTCTAACTTCCTGAGTTCTTTGTATATATTTGATATTAGCCCTCTATCAGATGTAGGATTGGTAAAGATCTTTTCCCAATCTGTTGGTTGCCATTTTGTCTTATTTACAGTGTCCTTTGCCTTACAGAAGCTTTGTAATTTCATGAAGTCCCATTTGATGATTCTTGATCTTAGAGCATAAGCCATTGGTGTTCTGTTCAGGAACTTTTTTCCCTGTGCCCATGTG
>JADRCH010000117.1:56061-152057 GCA_019843965.1 Rhynchomys soricoides
ACTTCCTGAGTTCTTTGTATATATTTGATATTAGCCCTCTATCAGATGTAGGATTGGTAAAGATCTTTTCCCAATCTGTTGGTTGCCATTTTGTCTTATTTACAGTGTCCTTTGCCTTACAGAAGCTTTGTAATTTCATGAAGTCCCATTTGATGATTCTTGATCTTAGAGCATAAGCCATTGGTGTTCTGTTCAGGAACTTTTTCCCTGTGCCCATGTGTTCAAGACTTTCCCCCACTTTCTCTTCTATTAGATTCAGTGTATCTGGTTTTATGTGGAGGTCCTTGATCCATTTGGACTTGTGCTTTCTACAGGGAGATAGGAATGGATCAATTTGTATTTTTCTATGTGTTGACCGGCAATTTAGCCAGCACCATTTGTTGAAAATGCTGTCTTATTTCCAATGGATGGTTTTAGCTCCTTTGTCAAAGAACAAGTGACTGAAGGTGTGTGAATTCATTTCTGGGTATTTAATTCTATTCCATTGATCTGTCTGCCTGTTACTATACCAATACCATGCAGTTTTTATCACTACTGCTCTGTAGTACAACTTGAGTTCAGGGATGCCAATTCCCCAGACATTCTTTCATTGTTGAGAATAGTTTTTGCTATTCTGGGTTTTTGTTAATCCAAATGAATTTGAGAATTGCTCTTTCTAAGTCTATGAAGAATTGAGTTGGAATTTTGATGGTGATTGCATTGAATCTGTAGATTGCTTTCACATTATGGCCATTTTTACTATATTAATTCTGCTAATCCATGAGCATGGGAGGTTTTTCCATCTTCTAAGGTCTCCTTCAATTTCTTTCTTCAGAGACTTGAAGTTCTTGTCATACAGATCTTTCAATTGCTTGGTTAGAGTCACACCAAGATACTTTATAATGTTTGTGAATATTGTGAAGGGTCTCATTTCCCTAATTTCTTTCTTAGCCTCTTCATCCTTTGAGTATACGAAGGCTACTGATTTGTTTGAGTTAATTGTATATCCGGCCACTTTGCTGAAGTTGTTTTTCAGCTGTAGCAGTTCTCTGGTATAGTTTTTTGAGTCACTTAAGTATAAGATCATATCATCTACAAATAGTGATATTTTGATTTCTTCCTTTCCAATTTTTATCCTTTTTACCTCCTTTGGTTGTCTAACTGCTCTAGCTAAAACTTCAAGTACTATAATGAATAGATAGGGAGAGAATGGACAGTCTTGTCTAGTTCCTGATTTTAGTGAGAATGCTTCAAGTTTCTCCCTATTTAGTTTGATGTTGGTTACAGGTTTGCTGTATATTGCTTTTACTATGTATATGTATGGATCTTGAATTCCTTATCTTTTCAAGACTTTAATCATGAAGGAATGTTGAATTTTGTTAAATGCTTTTTCAGCACTTAATGAAATGACCATGTGGTTTTTTCTTTGAGTTTGTTTATGTAGGGGATTACATTGATGGATTTCTGGGTGTTGACCCATCCCTGCATCCCTGGGATGAAGCCTACTTGATCGTGGTGAATGATCATTTTGATGTGTTCTTGGATTCAGTTTGTGAGAATTTTATTGAGTATTTTTGCTTCAATATTCATAAGGGAAATTGGTCTGAAGTTTTCTTTCTTTGTTGAGTCTTTGTGATGTTTTGGTATCAGTGTAACTATGGCCTCATAGAATGAATTAGGTAGTGTTCCTTCTGTTTCTATTTTGTGGGATACTTTCGAGTATTGGTATTAGGTCTTCTTTGAAGATCTGATAGAATTCTGTGCTAAACCCATATGGTACTGGGTTTTATTTGGTCAGGAGACTTTTAATGACTGCTTATATTTGTTTAAGGGTTATGGGACTGTTTAGATGGTTTATCTGATCCTGACTTAACTTTGGTATTTGGTATCTGTCTAGAAAATTGTCCATTTCATCCAGATTTTCCAATTTTGTTGAGTATAGGCTTTTGTACTAGGATCTGATGATTTTTTTGAATTTCATCAGATTCTGATTTTTTATCTCTCTTTTCATTTCTGATTTTGTTAATTTGGATACTGTCTTTGTGCCCTCTAGTTAGTCTGGCTAAGGGTTTATCTATTTTGTTGATTTTCTCAGAGAACCAACTCCTGGTTTTGTTGATTCTTCACATAGATCTATTTGTTTCTACTTGGATGATTTCATCTCTGAGTTTGATTATTTCTTGCCTTCTACTCCTCTTGGGACTATTAGCTTCTTTTTGTTCTATAGCTTTCAGGTGTGTTGTTAAGCTGCTAGTGTATAGTCTCTCTAGTTTCTTTTTGGAGGCACTCAGAGCTATGAGTTTTCTTCTTAACACTGCTTTCATTATGTCCCATAAGTTTGGGTATGATATAATTTCATTTTCATTAAATTCTCAAAGTATTTAATTTCTTTCTTTATTAAAGAAGTTATTTATGTCTTCCTTCACCAAGTTATCATTGAGTAGAGAACTGTTCAGCTTCCATGTGTATGTGGACTTTCTGTTGTTTTTCTTGCCATTGAAGACCAGCCTTAATCTGTAGTGATCTGATAGGAGGCATGGGATTATTTCAATCATCTTATGTCTGTTGAAATTTATTTTGTGACCAATTATATTTTCAATTTTGGAGAAGTTACCATGAGGTTCTGAGAAGAAGGTATATTCTTTTCATTTAGAATGAAATGTTATATAGATATCTGTTAAATCCGTTTGACCCATAACTTCTGTTAGTTTCACTGTGTCTTGGTTTAGTTTGTGTTTCCAAGATCTGTCCATTGATGAGAGTAGGGTTTTGAAGTCACAACCTATTATTGTGTGAGGTGCAATGTGTGCTTTGAGATTTAGTAAAGTTTCTCTTATGAAATTGGGTGCCCTTGCATTTGGAGTATAGATGTTCAGAATTTAGAGTTCTTGGTAGATTTTTCATTTGATGAGGATGAATTGTCCTTCCTTATCTTTTTTGATGACTTTTGGTTGAAAGTTGATTTTATCCAATATTAGAATGGCTATTCCTGCCTGTTTTTTGGGACCATTTGCCTGGAAAATTGCTTTCCAGCCCTTTACTCTGAGGTAGTGTTTGTCTTTAACCCTAAGGTGTATTTCCTGTATGCAGCAAAATGCTGGCTCCTGTTTATGTATCCAGTCTGTTAGTTTCTGTCTTTTTATTGGGGAATTGAGTCCACTGATATTGAGAGATACTAAGGAAAAGTGATTGTTGCTTCCTGTTATTTTTATGTTTGTGTGGCTATCTTCTTTTGGGTTTGTTGAAAGATTACTTTCTTGCTTTTTCTAGGATATATTTTCCCTCCTTGTGTTTGTTTTCCAAATTATCCTTTGTAAGGCTGGGATTGTGGAAAGATATTGTGTTAATTTGGTTTTGTCATGGAATATCTTAGTTTCACCATCTATGGTAATTGAGAGTTTTGCTGGGTATAGCAGCTTGGGCTGGCACTTGTGTTCTCTTAGGGTCTGTATGAGTTCTACCCAGGATCTTCTAGCTTTCATAGTCTCTGGTGGGAAGTCTGGTGTATTTCTGATATGTCTGTCTTTATATGTTACTTGCCCTTTTTCCCTTACTGCTTTTAATATTCTTTCCTTGTTTTGTGCATTTGGTATTTTGACCATTATGTGACGGGAGGAATTTCTTTTCTGGTTCAATCTATTTGGAGTTCTGTAGGCTTCTTGATTGTTTATGTTCATCTCTTTCTTTAGGCTAGGGAACTTTTCTTCTATAATTTTGTTGAAGATATTTACTGACCCCTTATTTTCACTCTCTTCTATACCTATTATCCTTAGGTTTGGTTTTCTCATTCTGTCCTGGATTTCCTGGATGTTTTGGGTTAGGAGCTTTTAGCATTTTTCATTTTCTTTGACTGTTGTGTCAGTGTTTTCTATGGTATCTTCTGCACCTGAGATTCTCTCTTCTATCTCTTGTATTCTGTTGGTGATGCTTGCATCTATGACTCCTGATCTCCTTCCTAGGAATTCTATCTCCAGGGTTGTCTCTCTTTGTGCTTCTTTGTCGTTTCTATTTCCATTTTTAGATCCTGGATGGTTTTGTCCATTTCCTTCACCTGTTCAATTGTGTTTTCCTGTAATTCTTTAAGGGATTTTTGTGTTTCCTCTTTAAGGGCTTCTAACTGTTTACCTGTGTTCTCTCGTATTTCTTTGAGGGAGTTATTTATTTCCTTCTTAAAGTCTTCTACCATCACCATGAGAATGATTTTAAATCTGAGTCTTCCTTTTCTGGTGTGTTGGGGTATCCACAGCTCACTGTGGTGGGAGAACTGGGTTTCAATAGTGCCAAGCTGCCTTGGTTTCTGTTCCTTATATTCTTGACCTTGCCTTTTACCATCTGGTTATCTCTGGTGTTAGTTGGTCTTGTTCTCTTTGACTGTGACTTGTCCCTCTTGCAGGCCTTTTTGTCAGTACTCCTTGGAGACTAGCTCTCTCTGAGAGGAATTTGGGTTTGAAGAGCTGTGGTACAGGGTCAGCTCTGGGGTGCAGACAGAAACCAGAAGGATCCTGTCCCCAGCTGTTCTTTGGTTCCTGTGTCCTGATGGCTCTGCGAGGGTCCCTCTTGATTGAAGATTTCAATCAGAAGTTGTGGTCTTCTTGTGCTCAAAGGTGTGTTGGTATTCCTGGGAGACCTGCTCTTTCCTGGCACTGAGTCATGTGATCATATGGCATTGAGCCCTGTGTCATGTGATCAGCTCCCAGACCTCAGAAGGAAACCAGAAGGTCACTCCTCAGTTCCTGTGTCCTGAGGGTTCTGGGCTGGTCTCTCTGAGCTGAGGTGCTGGCCTTACCCCTGATCATAGGCTTGTCCACACTCCTGGGAGCGTAGCTCTTTCCCTGTGCTATTTGGGTACGGAGCCACATAGCACAGACCATGGGCATAAACCTGAAGTCTCCTGTCCCAGGCTGTTCCTCTGCCCCAGTGTTCTGCAGATTCTGGGTGGGTCCTTCTAGGCAGTGGCACCCTCTTACTTCCTCTCCTAGGCTTGTCCACACTCCCTGGATGCTAGCCTTCTCCCTGTGCTATTTGGTTATGGAGCTCTGTGGCTCATACTTGGGTCCCCAGCTGTAGAAGGACACCAGAGGGCTGTTGTCCCAGGCTGCTTGTAGGTCCCTATGTCCTGGAGGTTCTGGACAGGTCCATCTGAGCAGAGGTACTGGCCTTACCCTCTGATCACAGGCTTGTCCACACTCTGGAGAGGGTAGCTCTTTCCCTGTGCTATTTGGGTATGGAGCCATGTGGCACAGAGCACAGTTGTAAACTGGAAATATTGCTCTGCTCCTTAATGCTGAGATCAAAGGTGTGTATCACTATACCTGGACATAAGCTTTTCTTTGCCTGTAACTTGGTCTGTACCAGGCTCGCCTTTAACCCAAAGATCTGCTTGCTTCTATCTTCTGGGATTAAAGGCATGTACACCATGCCTGAACCTAAGAATTTTACAGTCTGTGTGCCTTAAAATTTGGACCACAGGTGTCCCCGCATTTCTGAATTATAGGTCATGCCAGGTTAAAAGTCCAAATGAAAACAATACCCAGGTATTAATAGCACCTAACATGATATAACTATCTCATGTTCAACTGCAAACACTTAAACAATAAGCCTCACTGGGTGGCATCTTGCCCCAAGGTCACTGCTACATTGCACTTACTGGTCCCCCTTTAATACTTGAACTAAGTACTTGTGTCCCCCCCCCCCCCCAACTTGCTATGCTTAATCAAAACTCTCATAAGAGTGAACCACAGCCCATAGTCTAAGCTGAGTTCTTTTGAGACCTCCTTTGTCAATGCCATTAATCTGAACCACTTCATCATATTCTCAAGTAGACACTTTAGACAAGGGCAAAATGTAGCCACCTTCTTCACAAAATATCACTAGAACAGTCTCTAGGATATATACTAAAATTCTTCTCCTCTGAAACCTCTAGAGCCAGGCTTCCATACTCAGCACCACTGCCATCCATATTCTTACTATGATGACCCACTAAGTCCCAACTTAAAGCATTCTGCTGCTTTCCAAATTACCCAGATCCACATTCCTTCAAACAAAAGCATGGTTATGCTTACCTATCACAGCGGTATCCTAGGTACCAACTTCTGTCTTTGTGTTTCCATTGGTGAGAAGAGAAACCATGACCAAGTTAGAACATTTAATTGGGGCTAGTTTATAGTTTCAGAGATTTAGTCCATTATCATCAGGGCAGGAAGAATGGCAGCATCCAGGCAGATATGGTTCTGGAGAATGAGCTGAGAATCATTATCTGAAAGCTCCAGGAGAAACTGTCTCTTCCACACTGGGCAGAGCTTGAGCATGTGGAACCCTTAATACCCACCACCACAGTGACACATTTCCTTCAGCAAGGTCACATCTATTCTATCAAGGATACATCTTCTAATAGTGTCACTTCCTGTGAGCCAAGCATTCAAACACTTGAGTCCATAGGGCTGAACCTATTCAAATTACTACAGTAACCAACTTCTTTCTGTTCAAATATAGGCCCTATTGCACAGGAGAAAACACATTGCTAGTACTGTATATATGGCAAAAAACCATGGCTGGGGAGCACACAGATCCCAGTAGTAAACCTATGTTGTTGTTATTATTGTTATTATTATTAGATATAGTATCAAACTTTTCACTCAACTTTTACCTTTCTAACTTTAGGATAGGAAAACTCTCAGACTTCATCATAGAAATTTCTTTGTAAATGGTGGTTAATGCAGAAAGTAAAAATTTGTCCAAGTTTAATGATGAGTTTTTATTCAAAAATGGGATATCTGCATCACCTTTTCCCCAAAACTCAAGAACCACAAGGAATATGAAGAGGAAAAGAGAGAAGCAGTGTCTCTTGTATATAGCAACTGTAGTTGCTCATAGCAGCTGCATAAGGCCAATGCAAAATCAAACCAGTCAATGTACTTACATAGAGTGAGAAGGGGTTTATCTGCACTCACCTTAAAGTGACAATCTATGAGCAGTTAGTTATGTACTTCATTGTGGGAAATAAAACAATCAAGCAAGCAAACAAAAACCTAACAAGCTTTATTTAAATGTGTGGTTCCTAGAAGTTTATCCATGGTCTAGTGGATGACACACAACTAGGTGTTTATGTACAATGCAAATTGGCATCATTGGTTTATAAAAAAAAAAACGGGAGTACATGATATGTGGAGGAAAGTAATAGAGGAATTTGAAAATAGTTAAGGAGGAGTTCGGTAAAAAATTATTAAAACTGTATGAAATTTTCATAGAATTAATATATTTTAAAATAATAAAACATTTTTTAAATTCATGAGGTTATTGCTGACATGTACAGGCAAGTATGAACAAAATAAATATGTATTTCACAATCTGTAATATAATTTATTCTGAGATATCTATGGAAGTTGGTTCACTGACAATGTTTTTATTATAGTTTTACTTTGAAATTACTTTTTTTCTAATAATGTTCCTGTTTTTCTTTCTATAGATTTTCATGATCTATTATCAATTATTCTTTGATTTTACATGTGGGGACATTGTTTGTTTATTTGTTTGTTTGTTTATTTTATGAGCTGACATTTCCTCGAGGGTCTGACATGCTAGTTGCTGGGTTTTAGAGATTACTGGTGGAGAAACAATTCTGGAGTCTCATAGTCTCTGAGATGTAAGACTTCCCCAGAGAATTTCAAGTCTAATTTTTCTCTGGATTAAAAACTTTACAAAAGGTCTAGTCAAAGTGTCGCAACTTATGTTTTATAGGCCAAATGAATTTTATAAGTTAAAATCACATTCCCAAACTAGAAATAGGCTTTGAGTTTTCTTAACCCCTGAGGATTTTTCTTGTTCCATTTAAGATATACATGGCAATATTATTTTTCTGTTTCTTTAACTCAGTTATAGGGGAGGAATTGTTATGGGTTTAAATTTTGTTAAATGAGATGGAAACTAAAACAAGCAAGATATTTTCAAATTCTAAGCCATATTTCCCTCCATCTCTCTTAGGAATTTCACGATCATAATTTGGAAACTCTTCTTATTACCTCTTCTTCCCCCAAATCAATTCTTCCTGCATTAAAGATAAAATCTGCTTGGTTTTTTGAAAGAGTTATTTAATAAAATCAATTTTTCTAGCTTTATATAGAAATTACTTTTACATAGAAATTACTGGATGTCTTTTTACATAAAAATTACTACCATATACCAATCAATTTTGCCATTAAGTCATCCCTTTCTTCCTTTGATCATATGTAGCTCCATTATCACTGTGCTAGTTCATATCCTCAGTGTTTCCAAAGAGAACAATTGCAGTTTCCTCAGACTATCTTTAGATATTGAAATATTGACTTGATCATGAGAACAACTTGACTTAGAAAACTGTAATATTATCATTATAAAATTTCTATTACTGTTGCTACTAAAGATGATCTCTTTCTTGGGATGAATCAGGTTGATATGGTTGGTACCTTTTATCCAAAGATTAACTCCACCTGCTCCCATTTCCTAAAAGAAAAAAAAAGTAAATAATGGACTTTCATTTGTCTAGAGGTTGTGTACATAAGCTCTTCACTGTAAATAGAGACTGAGTGCTTGAGTATCCTTCATCTAGAGACTGAGTTGGTTGGGTTCTCCTTGTCTAGATATAAGTGTTAAGGCACCCCTCTGTCTAGAGACACAGTAAGTGAGGCATTTTTTGTCCAAAGTCTAAGCAGAGGAGCTCTCTTTTGTTTAAAGACCTAGTGCAAGATTTCTGCTTCATCTAGAAAGCATATGAATGAGATTTGCTTTCTGTACACAAGGTGGATGAGCTTTCCATTATGTAGAGTGTAAGTGGATGAGCTCCTCATAACAACTAAGTGAATGTGAATGCATGTTTTGTCAGCCAGTTTCTTTTTTTAATCTTTTGTCATATCCTATTGTCAGCCTGTTTCTTCTTTAAAAATTTCTCATTAGTACAAATGGATTATATATAACAATTGAGTTCAATATAATATTACACATGCGCACACACACATACACACAAACACACAGTGAACTTTGATCTTATGCACTCCTATTACTCTGTCAGGTCTCCCTCCTACTCTGGCTGATAATTCCCCTCTTCCTTCATGTTTTTGCTTTGTGTTTGGTGAATTTGTAAAAATACATGCAGATCCCCCAAACAACAGGTGCTTTCCCTGAGCCTGTTGCCTGCCTGCCTGTTTGCCTAGGGCTCCTTTGATCCTAAATAGAAAGCCTATCTGGCCTCAGTGGACAAGAATGTGCCTAGTAGTCCCAAAGCAACTTGATGTTTAGGGGAGGAGTTGTTAATTCCCAGAGAGGGGCCTCTCTGCTTTTGAGTAAGGAAAATGGGAGGAGGACTTGTGTCAGGGGTACTAGAAGGAGATCAAGTGCTGATGATGGGTTGTAAAGGGAATAAATAAAGACATTCAACTTTAAAAGTATTATTTATAGAAGTATGGATGAGTGGTAATTTACAGGATCAAAGACTGTAAATTTACCAGTGGTTACACTATTGAAAATGATTCTTGCCTTTCTGCAGGGACAGACTGCTAGCTAGTCTGCTCTCTGGAAGACACGCAGCATCCCACCTAATGCATCCCAGAAGATCTGTTGCACTCAGATCATTTTGATAGGAACCCTCCCTGTCTAGTTCTCCCACCACAGCAAGCCCTGAATACACCAACACACCTGAAAAATCAGGAAGCTGACCTAAAATCCTGTCTCATGAAGATAATAGAGTCCCTTAAGGAGTATATAAATAACCCACTGAAAGAAATACATGAAAACACAGGTAAACAGATAGAAGCCTTTAAAGAGGAAACAAATAAATCCCTTAAAGACGTACAGGAAAACACAATCCAACAGGTGAAGGAATTGCATAAAATCATCCAAGACCTAAAAGTAGGAGAAACAATAAAGAAAACACAAATGGATGCAAACCTGGAAATGGAAAACCTAGGAAAGAGGTCAGGAATTACAGATGTAAGTATCACTAACAGAAGACAAGAGATAGAAGAGAGAATCTCAAGTGTAGAAGATACCAGAGATTGACATGTCAAAGAAAATTCAAAGCATAAAAAAAACACCTAACCCAAAATATCCAGGAAATTCAGGATACAATGAAAGGACCAAATCTAAGACTAATTGGAATAGAGGAGAACGAAGATTCCCAGCTCAAAGTATCTAAAAACATCTTCAACAAAATCATAGAAGATAACTTTCCCAACCTAAAGAAAGAGATGGCCATAAAGGTACAAGAAGCCTACAGAGCACCAAATAAATGGGACCAGAAAAGAAAATCCTCTCTTCACATAATAATCAAAACAGTAAATGCACAGAAAATAGAAAAAAAATATTAAAAGCTGCAAGGGAAAATGGCCAAGTAACATACAGAGTAGCACCAGACTTCTTAACACAGACTATGAAAGCCAGAAGTATCTGATCAGAGGTCATGAAGACTCTACGAGAACACAAATGCCAGCCCAGACTACTATACTCAGCAAAATGCTCAATCAACATAGATGGAGAAACCAAAGTATTCTAGGACAAAAACAAATTCAAACAGTATCTATCTACCTAAAAATATAGCCTTACAGAGGATCCTAGAAGGAAAACTCCAACACAAGGAAGGTACCTACACCAAAGAAAAGACAAAATATTAAGCATCTCACAACAAAGCCAAAAGGAGAAAACCACAAGCACATAAGCCACCTACCAAAACAAATATAACAGGAACCAACAGTCATCTGTCTTTAATGTCTCTCAATATTAATTTTAATGGGTTCAACTCACCTACAAAAAGACATAAGCTAACAGACTGCATAGGCAAACAATATACAGCATTTTGCTGCATACAAAAAACATACCTCAATAATAGACAGCCACTATCTCAGAGTAAAAAGATGGAAAAAGGTCTTCCAAGCAACTGGCCCCAAGAAACAAGCTGGAATTGCCATCCTGATATCCAATAAAATAGACTTTCAACCAAAAGTTATCAAGCATGATGAGGAAGGACACTTCATGTTCATCAAAGGGAAAATCCATCAAGAGAAAGTCTCAATTCTGAACATTTATGTCCCAAATGTACCCATATTCATAAAAGAAACTTTAATAAAGCTCAAAACACATTGAAACCAACACAATAATAGTGGGAGACTTCAATACCCCATTCTCACCAATGGACGGGTCAGTGAAATAGAAACTAAACAGAGACACAGTGAAACTAATAGAGGTTATGAACAAAATGGATTTAACAGATGTCTATAGAACATTTCACCCTAAAACAAAAGAATACACCTTCTTCTCAGCACCTCATGATACCTACTCCAAAATTGACCATATAATTGGTCACAAAACAACCCTCAACTGATACAAGAACACCATGGCCTAAGGCTGGCCTTCAATAACAGCAAAAAAAAAAAAAAAAAAAAAACCAACAGAAAGCCCACATACACATGGAAACTGAACAACTCTCTACTCAATGACAACTTGGTTAGGGAAGAAATAAAGAAAGAAATTAAAGATTTCCTGGAATTTAATGAAAATGTTGTCAAATCAGACCCAAACTTTTGGGTCACAATGAAAGCAGTGCTCAGATGAAAATTAATAGCACTAAGTGCCCTGGTTAAAAAAAAAAAAAAAAACTGGAGAGATCTTCCACTAGAAACTTAACAATGTACCTGAGAGCTCTAGAACAAACAAATAGAAACAAAGAAACTAATGGAAAAAAATCAACAAAACCAAAAACCAGTTCTTTGAGAGAAACAACACGATTGATAAACCCCTAGTCAAACTAACTAAAGGGCCTAGAGGTAGTATCCAAATTAACACAATCAGAAATGAAAAGGGAGACGTAACAACAGAAATGTAATTAGTTAAAAAAAAAATCATCAGATCCTACTATAAAAGCCTATATTCAACAAAACTGGAAAATCTAGATGAAATGGTTGTTTTTTCAACAGATACCACATATCAAAGTTAAATTAAGTGCAGGTAAACTATCTAAACAGGTCCATATCCCATATCCCTTACCTCAAGCTCTACTACAGAGTTATAGTGATAAAAAACTGTATGATATTAGTACAGGGACAGACCAGAAATAGAATGACACCCCCCACAACAACAACAACACAACAACAACAACAACAACAAAGCCCAGGGCCAGATGGATTTAATGAAGAATTCTACCAGACCTTCAAGGAAGACCTGATACCATTATTCCTCAAATTATTTCATAAAATAGAAACAGAAGGAACACTGCCTAATTCATTCTATGAAGCCACAATTACTCTGATCCCAAAACCACATAAGGACCCAACTAAAGAGGAAAACTTCAGACCAATCCCACTAATGAATATCAATGCAAAAATACTCAGTAAAATTATTGCAAACCGAATCCATGGACACATCAAAGCCATCATTCACCACGATCAAGTAAGCTTTATCCCAGAGATGCCAAGTTGGTTCAATAAAAGAAAACCTCTTAACGTAATCTACTATATAAACAAACTCAGAGAAAAAAAAATCACATGATAATCTCCTTAGATGCAGAAAACACATTTGGTAAAATACAACACCCCTTCATGTTAAAAGTATTAAGGAGATCAGGAATTCAAGACCCATACCTAAAAATAATAAAATCAATTTTCTGCAAACCAACAGACAATATTGAATTAAATAGATACCTGAAGCAATCCCACTAAAATCAGAGTCAAAATAAGGATGCCCACTCTCCCCATATCTATTCAATATAGTACTCAAAGTGCTAGCTAGAACAATAAGACAACAAAAAGAGATCAAAGGGATACAAATTGACAAAGAAGAAATAAAGGTATCACTACTTGCAGATGATATGATAGTATTCATAAGTGGCCCCTAAAATTCTACCAGAGAACTTTTCTAGCTGATAACTTCAGCAAAGTGGTCAGACATAAAATTAACTCAAGTAAATCAGTAGCCTTTCTTTATACAAATGATAAATGGACTGAGAAAGAAATAAATTAAGAAACCAATTCCCTTCACAATAGCCACAAATAATATAAAATATATTGGGGGTAACTCTAACCAAACAAGTGAAAGATCTCTATGACAATAACTTCAAATCTCTCAAGAAAGAAATCGAAGATCTCAAAAAATGGAGCGATCTCCCATGCTCATGGATTGGCAGAATTAACACAGTAAAAATGTCCATTTTACCAAAGGCAATCTGCTGATTTAATGCAATTGCCATCAAAATCCCCACACAATATTTCAAAGTAAAGGAAAAAGGAATTCTCAAATTCATCTGGAAAGGCAGAAAACCCAGAATAGCAAAAACAATTCTTAACAATAATAAAACGGCTGGAGGAATCACTATCTCTTACTTCAAACTCTACTACAGAGAAATAGTGATAAAAACTGCATGGCACTGGTATAGAGACCGATACATTGATTAACAGAATAGAATGGAAGACCCAGAAATAAAGCCACACACTTATGCACACTTGATCTTTGACAAAGAAGCCAAAAGTATACAATAGAAAAAAGAGAGCATCTTAAATTAATGGTGTTGTTCTACCTGGCTGTCTGTATGTAGAAAAATGAAAATAGATCCATATTTGTCACCTTGCACAAACTCAAGTTCAAGTGGATCAAGAATCTCAATATAAAACCATATAGACTCAATCTAAAAGAAGAAAAAGTGGCAAAGAAAGTTGAACTCATGGTACAGGGAGAAATTTCCTATACGTAAGCCTCCAATGGTTCATGCTCTAAGATCATGAATTGATAAATGGGACCTCATGAAACTGGAAAGCTTCTGTAAGGCAAAGGACATAGTAAATAAGAGAAATCAGTAACCTACAGATTGGGAAAAATTCTTCATTAACCCGACATCTGATAAAGGGCTAATATCCAAAATATATAAAGAACTCAAGAAGCCACCCACTAAAAATCCAAACAACCCAATCAAAACCTGGGATATAGAACTAAATCAAGAATTCATAACATAGGAATCTCAATGTCCTTAGAGATCAGAGAAATGCAAATCAAAATGATCCTGAGATTCCACCTTACACCAGTCAGAATGACTAAGATCAAAACCTCAGCTGACAACATATGTTAGTGAGGATGTAGAGAAAGAGGAACACTCTTCCATTGCTGGTGGGATTGCAAACTGGTACAACCACTCTGGAAATCAATCTGGAGATTCCTCAGAAAATTGGAAATAGATCTACATGAAGACACAACAATACCACTTGTGGGAATACACCCAAAGGATGTCCCAGCATGCCACAGGAGCACATGTTGCACTATGTTCATAGAGGCCTTATTTGTGATAGCCAGAAGCTGGAGACAACTCAGGTGTCCCATGACAGAAGAACTGATACAAAAAATGTGGTTCATTTACAAAATGGAATACTACTCAGCTATTAAGAATGGTGACATCCTGAGTTTTGCAGGCAAATTGATGGAACTAGAAAATAACATCCTGAGTGAGGTAACTCAGAACCAAAAGTCATACATGATATGTACCCACTAATAAGTGGATATTAGCCAAAAAAAAGTACACAATATCCAAGATACAGTCCACAGAACTCTAAAGGGTCAACAAGCTGAAGGGCCTAAGTGAGGATGCCTCAGTTCCACTTGGGAGGGAGAAGAAAACAACCACAAAGTGGGACCTGGAAGCGAAAGGGAATGTGGGGGGAGAGGAGAACATGACCTGTTATTGGGTGGGGGAAAAGAACTGAATCCCTGAGGGCCAGTAGAAAGAATGGAAGCAGACAATCTCCGGAGGTAGGAGGCTGGGGGAACCCTCCAGAATGTACCAGAGACTTGGAAGGTAAGAGACTCCTCAGGTCTCAAAAGGATGGGCCCTACTACAGGGAGGGAAAGGAACTTATAGAGTCTACATCCAGCAGAAAGACAAGGCATCTAGTGAGGAATGGGGTTGCTATCCCACAGTCAAAACTCTGACCCATTATTGTCCCTGTCTGAAAGAACTGAGGAAAAGAAGGTCCAGCGACAAGTCCAAAGTAGGATTCAGCTCAAGCAGAAGCCCTAAGGCTTACTATTACTGAGGCTATGGAGTACTCACACAAAGAGACCTATCATGACTGCCCTCTGAAAGACCCAACAAGTAGCTGAATGAGTCAGACGCAGATATTTGCACTCAAACAATGGGCAGAAGCTGGTGACCCCTGTAGTTGAATTAGGGAAAACTTGGAAGAAGCTGAGGAGATGGGCAGCCCTGTGGAAGGACCAGCAGTCTCAACTAACCTTTACCCCCGAGATCTCTCAAACACTGGACAACCAACCAAGTAGTATACACTAGCTGATATGAAGCTCCCAACACATATACAGCAGAGAACTCCTGGATCTGAGTTCAGTCAGTGAAGATGAACTTAACCCTCAAGAGACTGGAGGCCCCAGGGAATTTAAAGGTCTGGTGGGATGGGGTGGGGACATCCTTGTGAAGGCAGGAGGGTGGGGAGGAGGAATGGGATGTGGAACAGTCAGAGGGTGGACAGGGAGGGGAACAAAATCTGGAGTGTTAAAAAAAAGAGAATAATAATAATAATAAAAGAAAATTATTCTTTGTTTCTCAAAAACATTAGCTACTCTAGGTCTTCAAGATCCCTTACCATGAGTGAATGTTGATGGTCTATGCTCTACAGGTCTTGTGCAAGTAGTCATGCCTGGTGAGAGTTCAAGAAACCATTGGCTAAGTCATGCTTTGAGGATAAAATTCTCCAATACTTCATCTCATCTTCCAGCTCTCATTCTTTCTTATCCAATCTTCAGTGTTCCTAGAACCCTAGGAGTGTCTCTCTCTCTCTCTCTCTCTCTCTCTCTCTCTCTCTCAACCACACACACACACACACACACACACACACACCATTTCATAGCCAAAAATTTTTTGTTCTTTGGTTAGTTGTAGTTGTCTTCAGAAACCACTACTAGTTGTAAAAAGAAATTTCTCTCATGAAAGACTACAGCATTAATTCTCTGTGTGTATAAATAGAAATATTTGGAGGCGAATGAGATAGGCACTTCATATCCATTTGATCAAATAGCAGCAATGGCTTCCCTCCTCAGATCATGGAACTCCCAAGCTGCAGGCTTCTGATCAGTTTTAGTGTCAGGTGTGAATTTTCTCTGTGGAGCAGGTCTTAAATCTAACCGTGCAACAGGGATAACATTAATTCAGCAGCAATATATGTTGCTTAATAGGTTGTTAAAACATACTCAGTAAGACTAGTGATGATTCTTCTCCATAAGCCTGTATAGCACTTTCTGGCACCACAAAAGCAAACTGGAGAGGTGGAACTTTTCGTCTCTGTTGTAGCCTGATTGCCTCATGCCCTCCATCCAAAGCACATTGTATCTTTATTATTAAGGCCCTACCATCTAGAATTGATGGCCAACCTGCAGCAGAGGCAATAGCATGTAATAGCATATATCATTTAATGGGGATTCAGAAACTTTCCTGGCCAACAATGCATGTGAATATAGCCCACCCATGACACTTGGATTTGAATTTAATAACTTTATGGACTTTGTGAAGAAATTTATTTATCCAAACAAAGTTCTCTCTTTCAAATTATTTTTTAAAAATTGACCTTTTTTCTGTAGATGTATAGAGTTTATGTTGAGTATATTCCCTCTCAAAATCCTGTCTTCTCTTATTGGTCCCTCTCCCTTCTCTTATTGGTACCTTCATCCCTCTAGTCTCTTTTATTTATAATTTTATATCATATATGCATATATATATATGTGTGTGTGTGTGTGTGTTTTTGTGTGTGTGTATGATTTTATGTATCTATATAAAATCTAGGAACTAAAAATGAGAGAAAACAGACTGTTGCGTTTCTGTCATTGGATTAATTCATTAATGTAATCATCTAAATTTATATTCCTGTAAAATCATATCTTCATTCATTAAGACAAAAAAATGTTTTCATGATGCATATGTACCCATCTTTCATATCCACTCTTCTGTTGTTTGTTACTTTTTTTGCAGCCAAACAGATGTATTATGCCTGCTTACTATTCTGTGTAATCATAACTCCTTGATTTTCAAGTCTGCCAGGATTAGCTCCTTTTAGGTAGTTGATCGTGTTTAGAAAGTTTCAATGGTCCAAAACTCCTACTTATGTATCTGTATACCTTTCCACTCCATAATTGATTCTGATGACTTCTTTATGTCACCATTTCCTCTTTGCATATCTCTATTTTGGCAGCAGGATATTTCAACCTTAATGTTTTCATGTCTGTCTGTCCTTTAGATTTTGAGCTCCTGTGGGGTAGGGACCATGTTTCATTCATTTTTATCACATTTCTATGCCTAGCAAGCGTGTTGCCAAGAACATATGGTCAATAAATGTTTTTAGATAAGTTAATAAAATAACATAGCTGCCTTACCATATCAAAGAACAAGAAGAAAATGTTTTTAATTGTATACAACGTGTATTTCTTTTCATCTGCTACCTACGGAACCAATCAAAGAGTCACTAAGGATCTAATTGTATGATTTCTGCTGATGTCAAAGCACAAGTAGATAATTAGCAGATTTTTCTTTTTTTCTTGAGTTATAATTAGAAAGTCATTTGTCTCTGATAAGCAATGCAACTAGTTAATGATTTATATTAACTAATATGAATATAAATCCAGACTTTAAAAATTGCTTTTTTGTACCATCTTCCAATCCATTTATATCATATTGATTAGGATATAAGAAGTGTTAAATGATATATGAATGTTATGTAATTGATAATATTTACATGTATTTATAGGGTATATTGATAATTCATGAATATATACAGTGTTTAATGGTTACGTTGCCATAGTTGGTGATTCTATCTTCTTTAATACTTTATTTTATACCCTTTATTTATATTATATACTTATATAATAATTCCTTAATACCTATTCTTAAGGGAGATTCTTCAAATGTTTCTCTAGTAGTTCTTTATTAAAAGTATAAGTTATTTTTGTGAACTTTAGTTGTTGTTCTATGCTAGCAAATTCTGCTGTTTACAGCAGCAAAGCTAGAGCTGGATTATATTACATGAAACAAAACAAAGAGTATTCGGACAGACAAAGGCTTCATATGTAGAAGGTGAACAACTAGATTCATAGTAGGCAAATAGTGTTGTCTAGGGCTGAGGATAGAAGGAGGCTGGGAAATGCTTATCAGAATTGGATTAAAATGTTTACATGGAGGGAAATATTGTTTTGTATTATTTTTTTAGTTAAAAAATACATTCACATAAATTTAGCATTGTATATAATATTTGTACTATCCTGTTTATAGTATCAGTTGATATTGTCAGCATGTTGAAAATATTTATAGAATATGTAGTAAAAGAGGTGGGGTTGAATGGCAGTTTGTTGTTTTCTTTGAAGTAATACATTAAAGTTGTCTATTATTTTGAGTACAGTCAACTTTAAGAAGAAAAGGTCTATATTCAAGTTGGTCTAAGAAATATATAAAAATATTTCTCTCATCACTGATATAGAAGATAACTGTGTCTGTGTTCTCAAAGTCATGTCCTTCTTTTGGGACTGGGCACAGTGATGGCCTTCTGTTTTAAGTCATATGCAGAGGAGGAAGGGTGGCTTGCTTAATGCAATCTGGAACCAGTTACAAAAGCAAGATGCTGGGGAATGGTGACCATGTACATCCTGCAGGGTCAGTCTCTGTAAGTACAGAGTCTTCTCATATATATATCAAATGGATGGAACTAGAAAATATCCTGAGTGAGGTAACCCAGACCCAAAAGGACAGGCAAAACAGGAGCATAGGAGAAACATCCTCTGAAAGGTTCTGCCTAGCAGCTGATTGAAACATATACAGAGGCCTACAGCTAAACATTGGATGGAACTTGGGGAGTCTTCTGGTAGAGTTCGGGGAAGGATCGTGGGCAATGGAGGGGATAGGAACTCCACAGGAAGACTGACAGTTAACTAACATGGATCCCTGGGGGCTGTCAGAGAGTGCTGGAAATAGACATCCTCCACCCACATATGTAGCAGATATGCAGCTCCATTTTCATGTGGGTGCCCCAACAACTGGAACAGGGGCTTTTCCTAAATCTGACCCTGACCATGGACCCTATTTTTCTAACTGGGCTGCCTCGTCTGGCCTCAGTAAGAGATGAGATGCCTAGACCTGCATAGACTTGATATGCCAGGGTCAGGGGAATACATGCACATCAGGGCCTCCACTCTCTCAGAGGAGAAGGGGAAGAGGGGATGGGGGAGGGATTGTGTGTGTGGGCGACTGGGGGGCATTGATTCGGATGTAAAGTGAATTAATTAATGGGGAAAAAGCTGAACACTGCTTCACTTAATGTCTCTATTCGCCACATTTGATGGTTTTCTTTCAATATTTTAATATCATAGATAGGACAAACACAAACATTTTGTCTAAATTTCAATATCCATGTTTATGAGTACAATTTCAGTATTAAATCAAACATGTTAAGAATACAATACATATTGTGTATTACTTGTGAGAAAGTCACCCTATCCCATCAGAGCAGAATAGGAGGCCAAGTACTGTTTTGATAGCACTGGGTATTTTTTTAAATATCTATTTGGCCTTTTTTTGTGTTTGGCTTGAGGAAACTTAAGCTTTTGTAGTGACAACTGTGGGCTAGCTTGAACACTCTGAATCTAAGTTACACTCTGGTACTTCTGTGCTATAACTGATGTTGAGTTTATACGACAATTGTTTTGTCCTGAGTGCCTTTCATTCTCTTTCTTGTTTAACAGTAGTTGCAAAGTATTCTTAGGAATCATCAAGGGCAAGATGGGAACATAATGGAATAAAGAACAAATCACAATGACACTCAAATTTTGATGCATGAACAACTTAGATTAGAATAGACAATGTTAATTATAATGTCCAGTGTTTTTTTATTGGTTGATTGGCTGACTTAGTGGTGAGCATTGAATGTAGGCCCTTTCACATACTCAGCAATATTCTATCACTAAACAACTTACCAGGACCTTTATGATTCGTAAATCCTCCTTGCCCTATAAAGGATAGGCAGATCTAAGCCAATATGTATTATTTCTTTGCTGTCAGTTAATATATCATTTGCACATATATTTTTACATCACAGATATATGTAATGATTACATCAATCCATGGTTATTTCTGCATTTTATCAATTATATTATTTCAAGTAGTTTGATGGTTCCTAGACCAGGCTGAGCACATATGAGACCAAATGTGTTTTTACTCTTAGTAAAAGTAAAGACATGTAGGTGCCCCAGTGCAGATGGTTTATTTTGTTGCTCCAGAGAGTTATTCTACTTAGGAGTTGATGAGTATGAGTGTGGGTACCGTATCCCTTCTTTGAATAACTCTTCAGCGTTACATGAGTACTTCATCAAGAATATGATATCATTAAATGTAATAGTTATGTATGTTTGCAAGAAGTCCATTTTTGTTTGGGTATCAAACCTATAATCTATAGAATAAAATGTTCTTCTCACAAGACATACATCTTCTGAAAGGTACAGTGTTTCTCTGCTTTCATCTTTAACAACAAGAAAAAACACAGAATCTGGAACTTTAAAAATGCATCTATAGATATTTTAGTCTTGCTTCCCCCTTCTTTTCTGTCTTTAATCTTTAATCATCTTTTCTCATTATCAGCAACTCTCGGGAATACATTAGCTCCAGTCCCACTCAGTCCAACAGGCCAATATACTATGAGACCAGTAAAGCTGCAGGCACACTGATAACACAATCCTTGTCTATAAGCCATGCCTGGCTGCTCATGAAATCTTTCTGAAGTCTGAATTATTTGTATTAAGAAAGGCCACCACTCAGGCCCCTGTGCGTCAATTCTTTGTAACACTTGCCAATATTTTTATACCTAAGAGCATGGCTTCATTCTTTATTATCACTCAGAAATCAATATTCCCATTGCCTCACAAAATGCTACACAAGCATTATTGGCATTTCACTTGGCAGTGAAGAGGATCAACATCAATCTCCAATGCATATGCTGTTAACTTGCTTCCTCCCACCCCCTGCACACACTCTATGCTGCTGACACCATGAGCAGTCATCTGTGCTCTCCAGGCTGCTTAACCTGAATGGGTAGCCAGTGCTGCTCTGTCCTGCTCTGTGATAAGGAAACAGAGGCATACCATTTATCCTCTCACAGCAGCTGCCCCTCTATGCTCTCCCTTGTCCAATCTCTGTCTGAAGATTTTGAAACGTTTCCACTGCCCCCTCGTTTTCTAAAATTGTCCTTTCAGAACTTCTTATTAATCACAAAATGGCAGCTTCTAGCATCACTACTAGAAATTATTGTGAATTTTAATGCAATTTCTTGGGATTGAGAATGGCTCTTAAAGAAACAAATCTTAAAAAAAAAATAAAAACACAGGGAGGTGTTTTAAAGAAAAGTCCTTGAAAAAACTCTGCCTCTCTCCATCCATCCAACTCCCCTGACACACACACACACACACACACACACACACACACGCACGCATGCACGCACGAGTGCGGCTAGGCAGGAGCTGTAGCTTGGTCTGCTAACACTTAGCATGGACACTAGCTACCCCAGCAGTTTGAAAAGCCTTTTATAACACAGACATTTTTGTCTCAGCATGCAAGTTTTGATCGATGTACTTATGAAATTATCGATAGGAGAATCTACTTTATGTCAATCTCTTGTCTGGCACTGTCAACACACAACTGACATTCTATCCAAAGGAATATCCAGAATACATGAGGAACTTTTGAAATTTAATATTAAAGTGTGAAATAGCTCAATTGAAAGTTGGCAATGATGTGGGTGTGGTAGTACGCCTGAGGTCAGCTCTCAGGAGGCAGAAGACTTAGGCATTGAGAGCCAGCCTGGGTTATATAGAGTTTTACTTATACTGAGTCACATGCTAATTCATCTTCTCAAAACAAGACAAAACAACCAACAAACAAAAATATGAAAACAAAACCCCCTAATCATCAATGGCCATTGTGGCTCATCTCTTTCTAGCCATTATGAATACTATACTAGTTACTTTTCCTATTGCTGTGCTACTCTGTCAAAGGCAACATGAAAATGGCTACAGGTTCAGGTTAAGTTCATTATTGCAATGAAGGCATGTGAGTTGGAGTTTGAGCCAACTGGTCATGTTACATCTAAAGAAGACAGAGAGAGATGACTGTTCATGCTTAACTGGCTTTCTTTATTTTATTCAGACCAGAACACAAGCCTGGGTAAAGAGGTTGCCTACTATTTGGTTGGGTCTTCCTTTCTCAATTAAACTAATAAAGATAATCACTCACTGGCATGCCTTAGTTATGTTTATCTAAATAATCCTACACAGATGTATCTGGAAGTATGTATGTTGGATGATTACAGATTCTGTACTATGGCAATCAACATAAACCATCGTAACATAAACCATTATAATTACATACACACACACACACACACACAAACGAGGTGTGGAGTGTTGGAATCATCATTCATTGTTAGTCTGAGATGTAAAATGGCATAGCCCTTTAACTCTATGTTAAAGAGTTTGAGAGTTTCATCAGTGCTTAGGATTCAGTGATTTTATTTCTTTCCATTAAAGACAAGGTTTTAAATGAATACTTGTACAACAGTGTTAATATGATGTTCATAATAATCAGAAAGTAGAAATTACCCTCCAAAAGATGAAGGCATGAACAAAATATGAAATATTCATGCAGTGGTGTTGGTGATGAGAGTAGTAACAATATTTTATAAAATATTCATCACCATTAAGGTAAAATATGCACTAATTATTTAGATTTATAACAATATTACTTGCCTAAAACTGTAGAATACTATAGTTATTTGCATTCATTTTTTAGTCCAACTCAAAGAATGAAAATGCTTGTGCCTTAAAAAGATGTAGTAAAGATGTTAGATTTTGCTGTTTCATAAAGATATTTGAAATTATCAGTTTGTGTTTGTGCTCAAACCAATATGTGAGCTTAGATTATGAGGTTATTTGCAACTACAGAATTATGGGATTTCAGTGGTGGCAAAATTTAGCTCTTTCCCAGGAGAGACACAACTTGGTTTGATTATGCTATTTGCCAACATATTTCTGAGAAAGTTTTCTTCCCTGAGACTCTCTTTTTTTCCAGGTAATAATGAAAATAACTTTGAAAAAACACATTGCTCGTTTGTTGCATATCATTGATGTCAAAGGGCAGGTGTTTCTGAAATATTATGTGTGTAATCATTCTGTTCTCTTAGACTTCAAATTCTGTAGATATTACTGTGGAAAATTAGTTTATAATGTGCATATATTCTGAAGTTGGAAAGTGCTTGAGGTAGGACTTCTGCTTCTATTAAGTCTTACACACATGATGTGATTATAGACAAGTTAACTAAATTCACTTTTGCCTAGTTTATGTCGTTATATAGTGTGTTACCTGTTTCATGTGGCTGTTGGTGTCAACTGAAGTGTTGACACCATATTCCATTAAGATAAACAAAGATGCCTGTTGAGAGATGATGTGGCCTGTGGCAGCACTGTCTGATGCCTAGATGGGCTGAACCAGCCTCTTTTGAATCTTCTCTCCCCTGTCCTGCATTGTGGTGACATTGTTAGCCTTCAGTCATATTGTTTAACAGGTAATCGGCATTATTTGGTATCCTGCCACAATACAACATAGTACAGCACAGCACAGGACAGCATGGTGTGCACAACAGAGCACTGCACATCTGCTGTAGTAGCCTGTAATTTCCTAGGTATAGTAAAAAACTTGGGTGTTGAATTTCAAGAAAACAGCTGTAAGTTTTCCAGACATTTTTTCACATTCAGTTTTTTGGTGTGTCCTCTAAACCAAAGTAGACCACAAGGAAGACCCTTAAAGCAGTGAAATATGTGACCACCTAGCTAAAGAAGGCAGTCAGTGAATTGTGAGCCACTTCGTCCAAATGTGTTCATGAGTAAGCAATGAATGCTCTATTATAGCTACCCCTTGACGTCTGGATTTGGTTCTAGGTGAAGCAGAGAAGTCTCAGAGTTCCCTGAAGATGATAGTCATATTAGCAGCTGTTCTGTACTTTTATCCTCTACACAAAATGAAGCTTGCTCCCCTACTGGATACTCTGTGGAAACAGAAATGTGTAAGCCCAGTATGCAGCCTCCAAGTCCAGAAGAAAGATATGACTTCAATGTGCAGACAGCACAGTGACAGCTTCCATTCAACACTTAACATGATGCTCTGTCCTGGCCTCTGCTACTTAATCCAGACTTTTGCTCTGGCTTTGATCCAATCACTGAATTCTAATCTAGGCCTTCTTGTTCAGAGCTCTTAATGCATTTCCCATAGAACTGAGCTTGCTCCTCTTGCAGCACTAATTAAAGACATAGGATGCTCTACAGTTTATTAAGACAAGTAATGATTTTTGAGCTTGAGTAACTAAAACCGAAAGCATAAATTCTGCTGGCACATTGGTCATGTGTTATATTAAACTAATTACACATGATTGTTGTAAATTGATAACACCTTTATCCTCAGAGATTTTTTTCCTACTCCTTTGGCTGCAGGCCTAGATATCTGCAAGTACGTTCCCACTGTGGAATAGACATACATGAGCAGGATCCTATGATGTGCTGTGGGGTTAGTCTCCTGGGATGTACTATCTCCTTTTCTGGTGACTGGAAGGATGAAGTGATATCCTAGGGCCATGCTCCCTCTGAGATAAACAGGGAAGATGCTTTCTTTCTTCCCGATTATTTTAGTGTCTGTGGATATCCTAGGCTTTTCTTGGTCTGGAACTATAGCTTTCACTCTCTGCTTTTATTGTATATTTAGTCCTCCTAAGTGTCTATCCATACTGGGAACTTCCCTTTCTAATATGATCAACTGGCATATTATATTATGTTTCATGATAGCAGATTCACATTAACACAATACTACTTTAAAAACATTAGTATGAAGTCTTTACAATGCTGCCAGTTAGTACTCAGCATACCATTTTAGGGAAAGCAATTTGACTTTAACACCTATTGATATTATTTTTGTGCATAATAATTCTGCTGGCTGCAAATATAATAATATCCTTAATTTTAAACATACATTTCTTTATTCTAAGGATATAAGGAGAGAACTACCTGACTGCCTGTTGATTCATCAGGATCCCCAAAATCTTTATGCCTCAGGTTTGTGTACTACTTAAGTCCTGTAATCCTTTTAGAATAGCTAAATGGAGTGTGTGTGACCTGCCACTTCTTGATATATATGGTAGGTGTTCCCCTTGCAAAGTAGATGGAGTCCACTCCTTCAATAATCCATCCTTGTATATAGAAGTTTGGAGCCAAACCAATAGTTTTCTACTTGTAAGTGGGGCTGGCTGACTTTTTCCCAGATTTCATGAGCTTTTGCTCTTTTCTAAGATTTCTCACAAAATAAGGATGGCTATGAGATGATTTTCTTTCTCTGTTTCCTACAGTCTAGGGATGCAATAGTGTGAAACAAAGGGCTAAAACTTATGTAAAATTATCTTACAGACTTTTCATTTTGTGTTTTCTTGTGAATAGTATGTACCTTAAATAGAAATCAAAAAGCAAAGTCAGGACTGTAAATTCAGTTTTCTGCCTGTGAAACTTCAGTGTAAAGCCTATGTTTCTCTCTTGAGAACCTTGTTGTTATTGTTATTGTTGTTGTTGTCATATTGAGCACACAATCTATATCTCAACTAATTTTAGACTTGGGCTCCCCGATATTATAGCACCAAATATATCCTTGATAATTTATTTTTCTTTCCATGCTTAGAGTATATCCAGCTTCTTTGCCTAAGCCAATTTTTTATTTTATAATTTCAATCACATTTGTGAAACTTCCCAACCCTCTGAAATCTGAGCACTCAGGATCCTTATTTGAAATAATGTAATCAGGAGTATGAAGCCACAAATCACATTGTATGGGAAACATGAAACATGTACCTTGCAATATCATAGCAGGGTATTTTAAGCAGGTTTTTACCCTACATTTTCTTTGTGGCTATTATGTTCTCCGTGGCTATTATGACATGACAAGTCAGATTTAAATAATAATAAAATATCTTAGCATTTCCCACTCCCCAAATAACTTCTGGATGTGTTATAATAAAGTCTATAGCTGTTCTTAATGTCTTTTCTACCACTAGCAAATCAAGAATGAAGAATACAGTTAAAGGATAAAACAGACAAAATGGGTGAGAGACCCTATCTGGATTCAGTTGTTTTGTGTGGCTAAAACTCTGATGGAAAACCTCAGTTACCTTGAGTAACCAAAGAAGAGAAATCTAGGCTAACAGGAGCCACTGAGTCCTCTGGAAGAATAGTAGACAAGTGGATATATGAAGAACTATAAAAAGGAGAGTCAGTTATGAAGATAAAGAACAATCAAACAAGGTGATGCAAGTCTTAAAAACTATTTTATGAGTACTTGTGAATGTAAGACAAATAGGAAAAAATGAAGTGTAAATAATAGATAGATCTGAAGATAAAAATAGCTGAAATAGTAACGTAACTGTGGAATGAAGAACCTTCTAAATTATACAAAGGACTATAGGCAATTAAAGAATACTGAGAGGGAGCAATAGTCTTCCCCAGGGAAGATCACACCAATTGGCTATTCAATAACAAATGGTCAGCACTGGACAGATACAAACAAATTACATTATGCAGACCAAGCAGGTTGATATATTTATATACCTGTACATCCATGTAATAAAAAAGTAATAAAAAATCATAAATTTGAAAGGGATATAACTCACATATTAGAGGCATGTTATGAAATATTGCTAGTTTCTTACCAAAGAAAATAGGGATGCCAGAGGAAAGGTCTTTAAAATGCTGAAAGGAAAACTCATAAGTCATTATTTGAGAATTCTCTATGTGGTGAAGATTGCAAATTATGGACAAAGGTAATGCTGCTTGAATATGTGAAGTCATAGAGAAACCTCGACAAGAATCTACCACAGTCCTAATAATTTTGATGATCCAGGGCTACATTGTAAGACACATTGAATCCTTGCATTTTACCTTACCTTCCTGTCTTCTCCTGAGATCTTACTGTCAAAATGTGAAGCTTTGTAGAGAAAAGTTATACTTCGAATCTTTTTCTGTCTAGATCATAAAGGTGGTGACTTTTCATTATTAAAATAAATGGGGAACTGTAATCCAATATTATTTCTGCCAATCTTCTTATGTCTAAAAAGAGGACATAAGTCACTTCAAGTGAAAAGTACTGTGCTGGTATCCGTAAGGTATGTGGATGTGTTTCATTTACTATTTTCTTTTTTCTTTAATGTGACTCAAGGAGGAAAGCTTTTATACTGACATATGAAAACCTAGCCAACATAGTGTCTGCTCATTTACTTTATGTTCTTGTTTTGAGATGGGGTCTTTTGTAGCTCAGTGTAGCCTTGAACTCACAATATAGCTGAGGATATTTTGCCTCCAATCCCAAGTGCAGGGATTGATTAGTTTAATTGTTTCCTTTACCTGATATAGATGAACTTTTAAAGAAAGCCCTGATGATCATGTTCAACTCCTGGCATTCTGACCCTATGGTTCTTTCTTTTTATCATTTTTATCTTAACAAACCAGGGCTCATAAAGTTTAGTCAGTTTTACCTCCTCAACTATATCAAGAAGTTTTAGTAGATAATAATTTTACTTTTGATATTGAAACATTTTCTATATAAACATGCCAATAATTTTTCCCTTTAAGTATGTTATCAGTTCTCAAGAATTTTTTGAATTGTATTAAATGTTCTTCATTTGATATTACACAAAAGTCACATTGAAATGACTCTATGGTAAAAGGGAGTGTCTTTTAATATAGAAACTTCTACATAAATTTGTGTCCTCAAGCATAATGCATGCAGCTGCTTGCTTATTTTTAATCATCATCTGTAATGACCAGGAAACAGAAATTGAAACAGGTGTCTTTCTTGACTCTGACAGTAAAAAGAAATTTTCCAAGTTGTCAAACATACTCATATGACAAGGTATAAAACTCTCAGCATATAAAAGCAATCTTAGCTAGTTTTGAGGTGACATTCACACCTCTGTGAGAAGGAACATTCTTGATTAAGCCCAAGGCTATAAATAGGAAGGGAAAGCAATGATAGTATGTATGGAATTAGACTTGCTAGTTTTGAGAAAAGGGTCACATACACTACACTGCAAGCCAATTTTACTGAAATCAGCATCAACAATACTCTTTGTTTGCCATTATTTATCTGAATTTTGATACATGAACTAAATTATGGTACATATTAAGAGTTGTCAGAAATTTGTTTTGTAGCTTTTAAAAAAGGCCACAATTATTACTCATTGCTCATCTTTAAAAGAAAAGCTGTTACAGGTCTATAGTTTCTCCCTTAATTTTTTATTAGTTATTTTCTTTATTTATATTCCAAACATTATTCCCCTTCCTGACCCCCCTCCACTAGTTCTTCACCTGATTCCCCAACCCATTTGCTTCTGAGAGGGTATTCCCCCACCCACTCATGCCCACCTCATCCTGGTATCATTCCCCTTCCTTAGGGCATCAAGTTTCAACAAGATTAAATCTTTTTAAGGAAGACCTCTGATACATATTTAGCAGGGGCCACAGACCAACCCATGTATGCTCTTTCATTAGTGGCTTAGTCTCTGGGAGCTCTGAGGTGTCCAGGTTAGTTGGTACTGTTGTTCTTCCTATGGGATTGCAATTCCCTTCAGCTCCTTCAGGCCTTCCTCTAACTCTTCCATAGGAGTCCCCAACATCAGTCCAATGATTGGCTGTAAGTATCTGCATCTTTTTCAGTCAACTTCTGGTAGAGCCACTCAGAGGACAACCAGGCTAGCTAGGCTCCTGTCTGCAAGTACAACATGGTATCAATAATAGTGTCAGGGTTTGATGTCAGTGCATGGGATGGATCCTAAAGTGGGCCAGTCTCTGGATAGCCTTTCCTTGAATCATTGCTCCATTTTTGTTCCTGAATTTCCTTCAAACAGAAACAATACTGGGTTAAAAATTTTGAAGATGGGCAGGTGGCCCCATGCCTCAAATGGGGGCCATGTCTATCTATTGGAGGTGGTCTTTTTAGGTTACATCTCCTTACATTTGGACATTTTGGCTAAGGTCATCCCCAATATATCCAGGAAGCCTCTTACATCTCTGCTGTCTGGGACTTTCTGGAGGATTCTCCCACCCCCCAACCAACACTGCTGTATACTTCCATTCATTCTATTGACTCTCTGGGCTTCTCTCCTGTCTCCCCCATACCTGATCCTACTCGTTGCTTTTACACTCTGCCTTCCCTCTCTCACCCAGGTCCCTCCCTCCTGCTGCCTCCCATGATTATTTTGTTTCCCTTCTAAGTGGGATTGAAGTGTCCATACTTGGGCTTTTCTTGTTAAATTTCACATGGTT
This sequence comes from Rhynchomys soricoides, assembly GCA_019843965.1. Classification (NCBI taxonomy): domain Eukaryota; kingdom Metazoa; phylum Chordata; class Mammalia; order Rodentia; family Muridae; genus Rhynchomys; species Rhynchomys soricoides. The sequence continues at coordinate 85,429 of JADRCH010000117.1, forward strand.
TGTGAGTTGTATCATAGGTATTCTGAACTTTTTTGCTAATATCCACTTATCAGTGACTACCTTGTATGTTCGTCTGGGTCTGGGTTACCTCACTCAGGATGATATATTCTAGTTCCATCAATTTGCCTGCAAAATTCATGATGTACTCATTTTTAATAGCTGAATAGTATTCCTTTGTGTAAATGAACCACATTTTCTATATCCGTTCTTTAGTTGAAGAACATCTGGATTGCTTCTAGTTTCTGGCTATTATAAATAAAGCTGCCATGAACATAAAAGAGCATGTACCCTTGTGGTATGGTAGAGCATCTTTTGGGTATATGCCTATGATCTGTGTAGCTGGGTCTTTAGATAGAAATATTTCTAATTTTTGAGGAATTGTTAGATTGGAAATGTAGGGTTATCATAGTGAAAATGGCCATCTTACCAAAAGCACTCCAGAGATTCAGTGTGATCCCTATCAAAACTCAGTTCTTCACAGACATGGAAAGAGCAATTCTCATCTTCACGTGGAAAAACAATCCTGATCAAACCAAAAGAGCTTCTGGAGGAAATACTATACCTGACCTCAAGCTGTATTACAGAGCAATAGTCCTAAAAACTATATGGTGTTGGTACATAAACATACAGGCTGATCAATGGAACAGAACTGAAGATCCAGAAATAAACCCACATACCTATGGACACTTAATTTTGGGGAAAAAAAGCCAAAACCATACAATGGAAAAAAGAAAGCATTTTTAACAAATGGTGTTGGTCTTACTGAATACCTACATGTAGAGGAATGGAAATATTACCCTATTTATCAATCTGCACAAAACTCAAGTCGATGTAGATCAAGGACCTCAACATAAAACTGAATACAGTAAATTTCATAGAAAAGAATGTGGCAAATATCCTTGAATGCATTGGTATAAAGGACAATTTCTAAACAGAACACCAATGGATCAGTATCTAAAATTGATAAAGGTGACTTCATGAAACTGCAAAGCTTCTATAAGGCATAGGACACCGTCAATAGGTTAAATTGAAAGCCTACATATTGGGAAAAGACCTTCATTAACCTTGCATCCAACAGAGGGCTAATATCCAAAAATATGTAAAGAACTAAAGAAGTAAGACTCCAAATTACCAAATAACCCAATTAAAACATGGAGTACAGAGCTAGACAGTGAATTCTCAATAGAGGAATCCCAAATGGTCAAGAAGCACTTAAAGGAATGCTCAACATACTTAGTTATCAGGAAACTGCAAATCAAAATGTCTCTGAGATTTCACTTTACATCTATCAGAATGGATAAGACCAAAAACTCAAGTGACAGTACATGCTGGCCAAGATGTGGAAAAAAGGGGACACTCTTCTATTACTGGTGGGATTGCAAACTTGTACAATCACTCTGGAAATCATTCTGGTGGTTTCACTGAATGTTAGAAATAGTTCTACCTGAAGATTCAGATATACAGTAACTAGGCATATACCTAGATGTTCCATCATACCACAATGATGCATGTTCCACTATATTCATAGAAGACTTATTTATAATAGCCAGAAACTGGAAACAACCCAGATGTATCACAACCAAAGAATGGATACAGAAAATGTCTTTCATCTACACAGTGGAATATTATTCAGCTAGTAACAACAAGGACATCATGAATTTTGTAGGCAAATGAATGGAACTAAAACATATCATCCTGAGTCAGGTAACCCATACCCCAAAGGACATGCGTGGTATGTACTCAATGATAAGTGGATATTAGCCATACAGAGTGCCCATGATAAATCCACAGACCCAAAGAAGTTAGACAAGAAGAAAGGGCTAAGCAAAGATGTTTGAATTACTCTTAGAAGTTGGAACCAAATAGTCACAAAGGGCAAAGGGAAGGAGTTAATTGGATAGGAAAAGAGAGGGGAGGAGAAGAGAGAGATCCAGATGGCCAGGTAAATGAATATAAATCCCCAGCTACTGGGGGTAGGGAGTGAGGGAAAACTTTAGGAATTCCAGAGACCTGAGATGGGGGAGTCCCAGGATTCAATGTGAGTGACATTAGCCAAGATGTCTAACAGTAGGGACATAGAATCTGAAAAAGCCTCCTCCTGTAGCCACACAGGACCCCCACTGGAGGGATGAGGACACCAACCTACACACAAAAATTTTGACCCAATATTTGCCCTGTCTAAAAGAAATGTAGGGACAAAGTTGGAACAGAGAGTGAGGGAATGACCAACCAATAATCTGCCTAACTAGAAGGGTAACCCATGGGCAAACACCATTCTCTGACATTATTAATGATACTCTGCTATGCTTGAAGACAGGAGCCTAGCATAATTCTCCTCTGAGAAGATCTATCAATCAGATGACTGAACAGACACAGTTACCACGGCCAAACATCGAATGGTGGTCTGGAACTCTTATGGATGAGTTCAGAGAAGGGTTGAAGACTCTGAAGGAAATGGAAACTCCACAGCACAGCCAACAGAATCAATTATCTGGGATCTCTCGGAGCGCTCAGAGACTGAGTCATCCAGACATTCTGGAATGAGACTTCTTGTACATATGTAGCAGATGTGCAGCTCAGTCTCCATATGGGTCCCCCAACAGATGGATCAGAGGCTCTTCCTAAAACTGTAGCCTAACTGTGGTATTTGTTCCCCATCAGGCCTTGTCAGGCCTCAGTGGGATAGAATGAGCCTAATCTGGCAGAGACTTGATGGGTCAGGGTAGGTAAATACCCAAGGGGGGCCCACCTTCCCAAAAGAGCAGGGGATGGGGGAAGGGGAGGGTCTATGTGAGGGGGGACCAGGAAATGGGCCTCTATTTAGGATGTAAATAAACAAAACCCTCAAAGACCCCTACCCCTTATACCCACTTCCACAATAATACCACACCTTCCACAAGGTAATACCACCTCCTAAACTTTCTCAAGTAATGCCACTCAAGCTTTCAAATGTATGGGCTTATGTGGGGCCACTTTTTTCATATCACTACTAGGATAGCAACATATTAAAGTCCTTCTACGCTACTTTCTTAAATGTCAGGCCTAGATATTTTCTGTGCCTTTTCCTTTTTTTTGTTTGTTTAAGCAATAAGTATGCACTTAGTGTTGGAGTCCATGAGTTGCTCCACAAACCACATAAACATTGATCTCAGTCAGACATGGATGGTTTATTGAAAGCATATGCTAATACTAATTGATCAGGACTGCCACTCAGAATTTGAGAGCTTTGCTAAGGCCAGGGATATTTCTCAAGGCAGGCTTATAAAGCAAAACCCCACAAAAACCACAATGAGCTTATATGCAAGTGCAGGAAGAGTTTCTTAAGATTAATAAACCTAATATAAAATATAACAGGATATGTGATCAGCATGACCTTGTTCTGAGTCAAGTTATTTTTCTGTGCCAGTGACTGGCAGGCATATTACATCAACAATATAAAATAGGTGGCAAGCATGGATCAAAATGGTTACAGCTATTCTGGGATGTGCAGGAGACCTCAAAACTAAGTTTGTCCTTAGAATTTGACTTGAGTGAAAAGAATAATTCCTCAATGCTAAGTGATATCCCAGTACAGAGAACACATCCATTACATTGAAATTGGGAAGTTTTATTATGCCCTATTTGTTTTGATTCTTCATTGTTTTGCCTTCATTAATTTAATATTTAAGATGGCAATTTTTTGTTATTCTTTGTATTTTTGTCAAGTTCTAAAAATAACATCACAAACACATCAACAAATGAATTATTTGTTCTTCAGAAATTGAGTCGACTTATTTTTAGGGGATTTTGATTTTGATTATCAAGGGTAATAAGTAAGTAATATGAAGGGATGTTTAACCTCTTCCATCTTCTGCTTTCTCTGTAGTTAAATATAATTAACCAGAGGTAATATAATTCCAGAGGTCCTCAGTGCCAGGACCTCTGAGGACTTCGTTCAGTGAATTAACGTGAGCCTTCCCTAATGGACGGAGCACTGTACTTCAGATGCACCCATGTACGTATTCTTTTCCACCACATCCACCTTCATCCATGGCTGCTCTCTTGATCCTTCACATTCCACACATTGCACTAAATTGTTCACTGGTCCATGATGTTACTCACACTGAATTTTAGGCTTCAAAATCCAGCCAACGTAGATCTTTTGAGGTTCATACATTACCATGAAATTGGAACAGACATGCCAAATAGCAGGAGTAACTGCTGCTAATCTGACAAGGGAATTGATAGTCTAGTAGCTTTGGCCATTGAGTTTTGGAGTGAGAGTATCTAAATCATCAATATGATCATGTGACCCATGGTTTGAGAGAGACTGCCAAAAAAATCAGCAAGCACATTCATTTGTATTTTTATTTCAAACATTGGCTTTAACTGATGCAAAAATTCTAAAGCTCAGCTTGTAAGAGTCACATGGACAGTTTGATTTCTGTTTACTCTTCATCAGATACTTTGTTTCTTCATGTTTGATATTCAATTTGATCCTGCCATTTATAAAACAAAACAAAACAAAAACCAAACTTTCTGTTAAACAGCTGGTCTTAACGTTATAAACAAACTATTATGTCAAGACAATATAATGAAAGATTATCTTTGTGGGCTTACCTTGAAGGCTACATTTACTGCATGTATTAGTGTACTAGATTTAAATGTCCATTGCCTCTAGCTCCAGCAGATCTATATTAGTGCTCACTAGGTAGGGAGCTATCATATCTTAGGATGCCAGTGTATAACAGCATTTGTATTAGGAGTCATAGATTGAGTTCGCATAAACATCTCAGTTCTGATGCTGGATTTTGAAAGCCCAGAGGATCTGACATACTTGCTGTTCAAGATGAACAAATCACTAAAAATATTAGAATTCTTAATGAGTACATTTCATGAGTAGATATTATATGTTACTGGGAATTATATGATAGAAAAAAGACAAAGATGAAAGAAATTTGGTGTCTCTTTTTAAAGGATTTATTGTTAGTTTATTACAATATCATAGTTTCCATGTAAGTTGAGCTTTAAATTATATAATTCTTAATTATATCTGAATACCCATTTTGAGCTAGACACCATGATGGGGTACACTGACTATCCTCAGTGCTCAGCTAAAAGCCACACTGTTTTTTGGTCATGTTTCTCATAATTTACCTTTAGTCAAGCAGAATCCCCTGTGTTATTTTCTCCTTTACAACTATGAATGTCCAAGAAAAGAATAACAATGTGTCAACACTTCTAGCTCCTATATTGAGTATTTCTCAAATGTGCTTTGGAGACATATAGTTCCAATATACAACACTCACAAGGTAAGAAAGATCCACTAATCTATGATCCAATGAACACTTTAAAACTCCCAGGAAAGAAAGTGAAGAAGGTTCTAGAAGATGGGAAGACTTCCATGCTCTTGGAATTGAAGAATTAATATTGGCTATCTAACTAAAAGCAATCATAAGTAAAAATACAATATTAATCTTCACAGAAATAGAAAATATCTTCTGATAAAAAATAAATACACTAGAGGCATTAACAGAGCTGATTTCAAGTTCTGCTACAGAGCCATAGATACTAAACTGTCATTGTACTGACACAAAAGCAGACAAACAAGTAGATGGGGGAAGTGGAGTCAAGAATCTGAATATGAACTCAGGTAGCTATATCCTTGATTTTTGACAAGGAAGCCAACACGAGACATTCACATGTACATAAATGACACTAGATTTCTGTCTCTCTCACCCTACATAAAAACACTCCAAACAATCATAGTTAAAATGTGAAGACAGAAACTCTGAAACTATTAGGGAAAACACTTGACATTATTGACAAAGAACAACTGTAAATGGGCCTTCATTAAATTAAAAAGGTTCTGCATAGCAATAGAATTGATTGAGTGAAGAAACTCCCTACAGAATGGGAGAAATTCGTTCTGCTGTCATTGATGTAATATCTAGATTGTCTGGGGAAAAAAAACTAAACAAAACATGCAATAAGTAGATAGTTCTCAAAATATGAAGAACAAATGGACAATTAACATGAAAAACATTAAATAACCCTACTGGGTGGTGAGAAATGCAAATTAAGACTCTGGTGGTCTCTCATGTAATCTAATCAGAAATACAGACAATAAAAAATAAACAGCAACAAACACTAGTGAAGAGGTGAGAGAAAGGAAACACTGTTGATGGGACTATAAGTTGGTACAACTCCTATAAAAATCTCTGTGGAAGATTATAAATATGGACTGGGGAGGGGCTTTTGAGGCTTCACCTTTAGCAGAAGAGCTATTGAGAGAAAATGCATGCTGGTGGAAAGGGAATTGCTTTTCTTCTGGGAGATACCTCCTAATTAAGTTGTTCATGATTCGCTATGCAACATTCATGAACACTCAAAACTACCTGTTTAAATCTAGAGGGTTACATAAAAAAAGGGGGAAGAGGAAGGACAGAGTTGGGGAAAAGAATGGGGAATAGAGAGGAGGAGGAGGAAGACAGGGATGAGGGGGAGGAAGAAGGGGAAATGGACAGGAAAATGTTGTGGAGACCAACTATTGTGTGGAAAGGAGAAGTGAGAAGCAAATATTATGAAAATTAGTATATACATGTATAGGACAGTCAAAGAATAAGTTTAGAAATTCTGAGAGAGACTATGAGAATGAGAGAGAGAGAGAGAGAGAGAGAGAGAGAGAGAGAGAGAGAGAGAGAAAGAGAATGAATATATAACTAACAGACTTGATCAACATAAAAATGAATACCAGGGGCTAGCAAGAAGGCTCAACAGGATATAGTGCTTGCCACAAAGTCTAATGACTTGATTTTGATCACTGGGACTCACATGGTAGATGGTAAGAATCAAATCTTGCAAGTTGTCTCATGATATTCCCTTGTATCTTGGCATGTACAGACTTGCACTCATACCCATACATGGAAGCAAGCAAGCAAGCAAACAAACAACATAACAACAAAGGGTTAACAAAACAAGATAAAGAAGATCACTGTTAGGACTCCTAATTTCATGAACAAATAAAAGTCAGATATGTCCTGATTCAGCAGCAAAAATGAAAGCTTTTAGTACCTTTCTGCCTTGTTTTTAATATTGCTTATTCAAATGAAAAAATAAACTACACACTAGGTCAAATGACTTTAGAGACATATAGAGAATATTCCATCATACTGATACAGAACATTTTTCCCAACAACCTTTTTTAAAATAGACTTCTTTTTAAACACTAATCAAGTCTTACTAACCAAGAACAAAATAACCAGATCAGAGATACAACATTTGGAAGTGTGTGTGTGTGTGTGTGTGTGTGTGTGTGTGTGTGTGTGTGTGTGTAAAGATGGCATCTCTTTATGTAGTCATGGCTTGGCAAAAAATTGCTTCATAGACTAGGTAGGCCCCAAACATTCAGCAATCCTCCTCCCTGTGCTTTCTGAGTGCTGAGACTTATGTGGGCATGGCTATGATCATTTTAGGATTATGTTTCTTTGATTGTAACTACTTCTCAATTAACAAAAATTTTTGTATGGGCATATGTTGGTGTGCATTATGTTCATCATATATAATCAGTATTCTATTCCAAGAACATTTTATCTCAAAGATTATTTGGAAGTTTTTGGCCCTAGTATTTTTTTTTTTTTTTTGTCCGTGCCATGGCTTAACAAAATAGCAACCTTAATTCTGTTGATTTGGAATTTACATTGCATCCAAAGAGACAAGAAGACATATATCTCATGTGGCCATGTACAATTGCAAACAAACAAGTGAGCTCTTCAGTAATAACTTGTAGTGTCCATCATTGATTTACAGATACATCTGTATCATCATTGAGCTTTTTAGACAGAGAAAACTATTCACTTAGACAATCTGCACAATGAGTGTTATTTACAGACATTTAAATCTTTCCCTGGGAGACATACTAAAGTACATGTCATTAATTCTTTGAAAGAGGAAGAGCTGGGTAAGTGGTGGAAAATGTGAGTAGATTATGGAAATATCTTGAAGGAAGGTATTTAAAAATAATATTGTAAGTGTTGGTTGTCATTTCTGAATTTGTTTTCCAAACCCACAAGGTGACTCAAGTTACCACTCTAATGAATGAAACACAGCTTTCCAGTCAATTCAGAAGGTTGTTTCCACAGCTTTTCAGAGCTGGCATCTCTCACAGAAAAATGACTATGGAGATGCCGGAGTGAGCTTCTTTCAGAATCCCCATCTGTCTTTCTACCATTACTTCTGTGAAATTCATGGATCAATATAACCAGTTCTGATTTGAAGGGGATGACATTGATAAACAGATCATATGCAAACAGGCCTTAAATTTTACACAAGCCTGGTGAACCAATATATTATCCTCAGTATGATCCAAACAGATAATGCTCAGAGAAGCAGCTGTTACTGCAGCCCCAGTAAAGTTTCTGTGTTTTCTATTAATAATGAGGTTCAAAGGCAACACTTTTCATTCAAATTCCCTTTATTCATGTGCATAAGACCCATGTAATTCATAAGCACAATTAGAGGAGTTCACTGTATAACGTGGGATATATCAGTTTGCAACTCTAACATAATGTTTAAAATTAAGTGTAATAAAACTATTTTTATTAATTCAAAATGTTTTAGCTACAGTTAAAGTGTATATTGTCTTAATTGAAGCACTTGTGTCAGTGTTCTCTGAATGAGGAGATGAGGGTATAGTTAATAATACTAGTTAGATGGTCCAGTGAGGTGTTAGAAGTAAATACTACAACTTTTTAGTCAAATATCTGCTCAAATAGAAATAACAAGATTAATTAACTTTTACCATGTGAGCCATGACTCTTTTGATCAGTTTCTAAAATGGCCATACCTAGCTCATGGGGAAGCCTGAGTGAAGTTGAGAGTTCCACACTGATAATGGTCAGCCTTTGTTCATTAATTATGGAAGCATATCTTAAAACAGAAAAGAAGAAATAGTGGCTGAAGAACAACATCCACGTACCAAAGGCTAAAACAATGATTATTTGGTTATGTCTGTTAAGAGGACAGGATGTTGGGAATGTAACTTAGCATCAGAGTACACGCCTAGTGTAGATAACAGTTCCATCCCCATAGTTGAAAAAATGGCACGTTATTTTTAAAAACATAAGATACTGTTAAATGAGATTTTGTGTCCACCTTTACTAAAAAGAAGCAGTCTGTTGAGGCTTAATCAACACAGATTCACTAATGTGTATATGCAAGCTGTGTACATGCATGATATATATGTGTGTAGAACAAGTATAAAGGCATTCATATTGGAAGTTGCTTCTTTTAACTGAATATATGGGTCAACAATTGAAGACTCCTTAGAACTAGGTAGCATTTGAAATTGAGTATTACCTAATTTTGTTTGAGTATGTTTCTCATTCAGAATCGATGTATTAGAACAAATGCAAACAAACAAACAAACAAACAAAAGAACAAGCACAGGTCATAGTAAGAAAAGTACTCAGTACACAATATCAGAAGCAGATATATTTCTTGGATTAAGAGCATAGTTGATATTCTGTAGTGTGAGCTACCTGGGAAAATAAGTTTTGAACTTCCTTGTCAAAACCTGAACCATGGTTCTCATGTTCCTCATGGCCAGAAGAATGGCAGTATGATTTTCAGCTTCTCCACACAGATAGTCAAGGTTAGACATCAGCATCAGAACATACATTTCAAGATAAATGTCAGAAGGGAAGCCAGAAAATATTAGAAAACTTAAAACAAATAAAATACATTTAGGGAGAAAAATACACCTGATAATTCTATGAATCATCCACTATACTTTCCATATTGATTTATCCATTCATAATGAATAATACATAACATTTACTGATTATTTAGTATCAGGCTATATGGGGTCAGGGAGCCAAGAGATTAGGAGTAGATGGACTGGATAGAGGTCTGTCCAAACTGTTGAAATCTTGTTCTAGATTGGCAGGAGTAGGATTGCTCCTCCCTGCCATGGGCCTATGTGTCCCAGAACAAATATCTATGTTTGCCCACTAGAGGAGGAGAAGTAGCCTGGTAACCAGGTTAAACTGCCTTTTCCCATATGAGATCATGTCTGGCAGTACCTGGAAGTCTTCATTATGCAAATGAGGTATCAGAGCACCCTGGCCCCACCCACTAATGTACACTCAGCCTGAAAGTCCTTATCCACTCACCAAAGGTTTAAGCAGACTTTGTTTCCCCACTAATCAGCTGTCTTTAAGATTCTGCTCTTGCAGCGTCCACAGCTGCCTACAATCACTCTTGACAGTTCTGTTATTCACATGCATTCTTTTCTTTATTCCTGAAAAGAACTTTAGAAATATATGTTATTATGGTCTTTATTTTACAGAGGCTACAAATCAAACAAGAAAACCTTCAACAGCACTGGTAAGTCTACATAGACACTAAGCAGCAAAAATGGGCATTCAAGGTAGGTAACGTAACTCTACTCCCAGCTGTGTGTTTTTAAGATAGATACTGAGCTAATCATTAATGTTAACAGTTATGAGATATTCTCTTAGGAACACTATCATAATTTATCTTATTCTCTTGGATAACATTTAGAATATCATATGCATTTTCACAATTACTAGCCATGCTACAAAAACCATAGCTGTGGTGTCTCTCACTGTTAAAAGTCTCTTTTCCCTTCAATTCAAATGTTTCTATCTTCAAAAGTGTTTATAAACTTGTCACATTGACTGAGCCTTTTAACTCTTTATTGGTATTTGTACTTTAAAGAACTGTTTATTAGTTGAATTTTACCTTTAACTGTTCAGGTAGTTTCTGTTAGCCATCCATTAGGACTACTCTTTTTCTTCCAAGTCTGATAAGTACCCACATTATTCAGTGTTTCAGATCTTGCATGATGACCGGTCAATAATCATTATCTGACTTTATGCATAGTAAATATATAGATAGGGCATTCATTGGATTATAAAATATTATGGGATAGAGTAGCTCAGTAACCTGAAGACATTAGAATTTTTGTATACATCATATAATCATGTGGTGAAAATATTGCATACCAGACAAGATTTCTTCTGTCATCTCATTGGCCTTGCCTTTCACTGTTGCAAAGTACTTGCCCTTTGGGTGGATATGGTCCAGGTTTAGAGGCTCTTGGAGTTATATACCTAAAACTCAACTATTTCATAATGCAACAGATTCACTTTTTAAAGATATTGATATGCTTTCTTTAGTCAACATTTTGATGGATGCCTTTGGTATCTTTGTTCTTAATTTAGTGTGTGAGTGTGAGCATTTGTATGGGTGGTATAAGAGTGTATGTGTGCAGGAGTATGTGAGTGTGTATCTGTGTGAGTAAAGGTGTGAAAATATATATATATATATATATATATATGGAATAGGTGTTATAGCAAAATTCTTGTACCTAAACTTCAAAAGCAGAAAAGTATTAGTTCTTATTAACAACACAGGATTGAAAAGAAAAACACTGGCCACAGAATTATGCCTTTCTAAATCTACTACTTTTATAATGTGTAAGATAGAGAAATCATTATGAAGGGACAATAGTGATGCTAGTCAACCTTGTGTTATGAATGGTGACCCTATAACATCTACGTGGTATTTTGCCAAATACACTTTCTTTTTCTAATTTTTTTAAAAAATTATGTGTATGAATGTTTTATCCATCTTTAAGTCACTGTACTATGGTTGTGAAGAGACACTTTGACCATGGAAACTCTTATAAAAGAAGGCATATTACTGAGAGCATGCTCATGAGGGATATGAAGAAATTTGTTATCAATTTACCATTACATTGTTGTCTTTGTATATGCTATGCTTACTGCTTTAAGGTTATAGGAAGAAACATAAGAAGGAAATATGGATAGAGTTTAGTTGTATAGAGCACTGTGTGTAAAAGTAAAGCTAGTCACATGGCAATTATTGCCAAGGACTAACCTCAGCTTAGACAGGGCTTCTGAGTAAAGGAATATCTGGGAGTGGTGAAAATAGTGACTTGAAGTCAAATCAAAGGGTACAAGCTGGTGGCTCAAGATGGCTCCCTAGACAGCTCTCTGTAGATAGCTCTTGGATCTGTAGTCTCCTCAAGATAGTTTTATGCTTGAGATGTCTCCCTGCTAGATATAACTCTCTCATGCTAGAAAATATTCTAGATGTTCTCTGGATAGGTCGTGGGTTTTCTGATCAAAGTCAGAAAGGCTGCTAGAAAAAAATTAATGGATTTTCTGAACAAGTCAGAAATCTTGGTAGAAAAGTTCAAAAAGTAGTTCTTGGATTTTTTGATCAAAATCAAAAAGCCTGAAAAAAATCTAAAAGAGGTGTGTTAGCTCTCAAAGTAGTGCTCTCTCTGGATCTGCTAGAAAAAAATTATTAAAGAATTGTGTTCACTCTCCAGTCTAGCATGGCTACATAAGGGGAAGTGTGACATAGTTCCTGCCCCTGGAGCATCACCATGCCATTGATCCGGTGCTAATGGTTGCTGTTTTCCTGAATCTGATCTGCTGTTTACTACATTACTTTCAATCTTTCTTTCTGGGGGATATACTTCTCCCCATTACTCAGAGCTAATCATGCCATAATAAATTAAACAGATACAGTTCTCAGGAATGAGGAATGGAGATTGCCATGAGCCTGTAGATGATGAAGAACAGGTTTTCTGCCTGGCATTTAGGGCCAAAGAAAATGATCTAGACAAGGAAACCACAACGCCATAATAGCCTACATGGTCCTTTGTAGAAATTGTTGCTTGTGAGATTTGGCCTTAAAATTGGAATCACGTGGAGACATATGTACACTCCAGACCAATGACTGCAGCATTAATTAGCTAGAGTGAACTTGGGAACATCAAGGATAGAAAGATAAAGTGGTCTATGGAAGAAAAGGTATGGAAAGAAAAAATAGAAATTTATGAATGATTTAGGAATAAATACTATTAGAAGGAGAGTACATGAGGCTATGGAATTGCTAGGATGAGGAAACAAAGCTCAGAGAATTACTAGATAATGTAAGATAATGAAATGTTAGTATTTTGCTCTCCTAGTTACTTGAAGAATTGGAGATAATAATGCCTGGAAAGATATTAGAGGGAGCTAACCACTTTACATAAATAAATTTTAAAACATTGTAAGGAATCACTTTCATTTTAGTAGTCTGTTATCTCTATGTTCTTACATGAAAATAGTTACTAAAGACTGCTGTCGCTGTACCATGGAATTGCAAGAGCTGTGCCCAGCTACCTGTGAACAAGCCGTGTAAAGCTATAAGGAAATGGGCTTCTGATTTGTGTTTAGTTTCTGCTCTAAGGAAGCAGAAATTGGGTGTGGGATTCACAGAATTTATTAAATTTAAGATTATTTGAAGACTATTAACAATGATCAAAGCCTTGATAATGTAGCTTTAGTAAATAAAAGACTGGGTTCAGACTTTCTGGTTGGGAGAAGGCTAAAGAATGATTAGAGAGGAGAAGAAAGGAGAAGAAAGAATGATGAGAATCTTCAAGGAACAGAGAGATTACCTGAACTGACAGCCTGCATCTACTACTGACTCTGGGTCATTATTGAAACAACTGCTTCCATTCTCTACATTTCTCAAGACCCTCCTTATGCTGAGGCTGGACCTCAGCTAGCATTCTCTTGATATCCCCTAGACAGCTCATCCAGATAGCTAAACTCCTGCAGACAAAGGCCCAATCTTTTATTTGCATATAAATTCAGTCATTTACTCCAGGTTCCCTTTTTATTATCCCATGAATCAGTATTCCATGACCCCAGCCCTTTGATTCTTAGAAAGAGCTAGCAATATTGCAAAGGAATTCTGAGATTTGCCTGTCTTTGTTAAGCAAAAACAATAAACTTAACTGGATGAGATTCTGGTCCTGGTCCTGTGATTACCATTTCCACCACACCTGGACCTAAATTTTCTCTGTCCCAGGCTGACCTTGAACTCAGGAATCTGCCTGCCATTCTTTGTAAGCACAAAAACTTAGCTGGGTGGGATCTTGCCCAGCAATCACCACTTCCTAAATCTCTCTATCTTCATTCTTAGTATCGTTATGATATGCTGCTTCCTAGTGCAACTCCTTTTGTTCTTTTAGATCTGTGAAGCTCCTTATAGGATTCATATTGCATCCTTATATTTTTCATAGTTGACAAATTATATATATTTAAACTCATGCTTTTAGAGTTGTTCCCAATAGCCTTAAGGACTGTCCTGACAGCCTCAGCATTTACTATTTTTGCTAAGGATATAGACACACCCTCACTTCCTGGACTCGTGTTGTCTCTGATTATCATGGGGGCATTGACATTGACTGAGAGGACATTCCCCTGAAAGAGGAACATAAAGTTGAATATAAATTTATATATGAGCCTCATGCTCAAAGAAACCATCATCATTAGTGGAGGCTCACACCCTGCTGGCTCTTCCAGAAGCAAGAACCATGTCATGCTCTCCCTATCATGGCCATGCCGGACTCAGCGAATTATACCAATTTTCCCTTAGAATCCCAATTTTTGGATATCACCTAATCAGTGATTACTTAGAAAATAACAGGCATCAATGAGTTTAAAATTCTATTCTATTTTTTCCAAGCTAGAAAGCCAGGAGAGTCCATAGGAACTAATTTACCAATTTACTGGCATTAGTAAATCTAACTCTGTAATTCTCCCCAATGTATATGATATATATATGACATATATAATACATACATACATACATATATACACACACACCCAACACACACACACACACACACACACACACACACACGCGCGCACGCGCACCTTTAGAGAAAGTGTATAAAATATAGATTGCATAGGAAATAGAAAACTCCACATCCCAAGAAGAGATGATGAGTTCTTTTCTACCTTCTCATATGCATGAAAGTGACCAAATATAAGTCAAAAGCTAAGCATGACAAATAACCTGATAAGATAAATTTCATAGGATTGAACATGGAGAATGTTGTGAATGCAGTGATGAATGGTATGGCCTTCATGTCTCTTGCTGTGGCATAGAACACAGGAGTGGAATGTGACAGAAAGAAATGGAGAGCTGGGGAGTCAGTTTTTTCAGTTGCTGGCCCTTTCCAGGGTCTCAAAATAGACAAAACAAGAGTTATAATCATACAGTGGGAAAGGAGAGACATCAGCATTCCATCTCCACCTCCTATGACTAACTGTGAGCGACAGCTTTGGACTGTCTGTGTTGCAGAAGACATGTTGATAAAATAGGAGTTTGAAATTCTAAAAGTAAAAGCACTAAAATAAGTGTGAACATTTGTAGGACTGGATGCCAGAAAACCAACAGGAATAGAGACATAGAATATAAATATTTTATATAAAAAATGCACAGCATTTTATGGCAACATGTTGATCTTTATATAATAAATGAGTTATTCTAAGAGATTCTCTCCTTTTATGATCAAATGCCCTTAGCATTTATTTCTCTAGATTGATCTAAGAGCTTTTTACTTATCCTGGCAGAGAGGAAACTTGGCCTTTCTTCCATGTAGCTAATCTTAAACTGTTCATGCATTTATTCAGTCTGTATTTATTGTGCATTTAGTGTGCCAGAATGAATGAATAAGCTAGATTTCTGGGATAAGCAAGCTATTCAAATGCTCAGTTCAAATGATTTCATATGAAATAAAAAAACTTGTTCATATAGTGTTTGAATCCTGGCAGATAATGCACAAAATAAATTGTGGACTTTATGACTTAATAGCATCTGAATGGCTTGAAGGAAATCCTAGTGATCATGTGTCCTGAATTTACCAGGACAGTCTTGGTTTCTTTTAATTTTATTTTATTCTACAATAAAGTAAATTTATTCAACATGTAACTAAATGTAATTTACTTTTATGAGTTTGTAATGCTTCTCATTAAAATTTATAAATGATGAACTATATTTTGTCAGACCACATGTCTCACATTTTTAAAAACTGAACACTATACTCTAGGCTTTTTAAAGGAGCAAATTTATATCAGGATGAGAAAATTATTGCTCATTATAAGTATAGCTTTACTGGGAACTGTGTGGCTTGGAATAGAACAATTTTTAAGGTGTAAAAACTGCAGTAATACTCAATTTAAACTATGGTGACATAATGCCCATGCCTTGGAGGCAATGAACTGATGAACCCAAATCTTCATTCGGGCTATATTTCCTGTGGTCTTATGAAAGAAGACAGAGAAAGAAAGTTGAGATGCCCAAACAAATACAGAAAAGAACATATAAGTAAGGGACCAGACAAAGGGTATTCCATCTAACTTTCATCTCAGTGATGAATGGTTATATCATAACCGTTCAAGATGCATGTTGATAACAATCAGTCTTTGCTTTGTTTGTAGATGCCTCTTAGTTTTGTTGTATAATATAAGGCATATTTTAGCCCATTTTTCTATTTCCTGTTGTAAAAATAAATTCATGACATCCTATAGGCATCCTAGGCAGCTCTTCAATATTCCATTTTTGTCTTTGGAGCTAGGTTTACTCACCAACAAAACCCTGTTTGTAGCTAGCATTATTGTCACTAGGGATGGAATTTCAGGTTATCTCCTGTATCATGATCTTCTGGGCTCTCCCCAGATCTGACATTTCTTTTTCAGCTTTGCACTCTGTAGCACTCTAAGCTCAGGTTGATCCACTGCTGCTGCTGTTCTTGGTGATCATCCCATGGTACTGACATCTCCAATACACTGGTGGTCTTCTGCAACAACTAGGCTTTACCAATAGCCTCTCATAAGCCCTCTTCAAAGTGCCAAGCCTCAACTTCTTTGCATGACCTCTTCTGTCCTAGGCCATCAACTGAGGCTGCACGTTCACCAATGGCCTTCCATGGCCTCTCACAGTGCCAAGCCTCAGCTGCTCTTCATGACCCCTTTATGCCTTCAAAGCCAGTACCACCTGGATGCCTTTTACACATTACCAAGTACAGCTGAAGAACACAGAACAACCTTGGCTATCTCTGGAACATAGCTTCTTTGTGCTCTCTGAAAATACTTCCCAGATTTCATCTCAGTGATGCTGGTCTCTTCTTAATCATTGCTAATTTCTTAGCTCTAGCTCACTAGCATTTTTTTGTTCCAATAGTCACCTTCTCCTCTTGACTGTAAAGCCAGAGACACATGGCTGAAGCTGCCAACATTCTACTGCTTGCTAGAGCTGGAACATACCCCATTGTTCTATTACATTATCTTGAGATTTCTGTTTTCCAGTGCCTTCACTGGCTAAGCTCTGCTGTCCCAAAACTTGCTCTGTAGATTGATTTTGAACTCAGATATGCATGCCTGTCTCCTAAGGTCTAGGATTAAAGGTGTGGTGCACCAAGCCTGGATTTAAGTTTTCCTTCATCTAGAACTTGCTCTGTTCTAAGCTGGCCTTAAACTCAGAGATCTGCTTGGTTTTGCCTCCTGGGATTAAAGGTTTGTACTACAATGTCTGGACCTAAATTTAGCTAGGAGGGATCTTACCACAAAGTCACTACTCTCTTAATTAAATTTAATATCCTTGAACACAGGATTCAGTTCCATTTCACTTCCTGGTGACCCTTTAATATTCTAACTAACTAACTAACTAACTAACTAACTAGATAGATAGATAGATAGATAGATATAGATATAGATATTTTCTCAGCTTGCTACGCTTGTTTAAAATACTCTTTATGAGACTTCACCAGAGAACACAGTCTATGATGGGTGTTTCTGAGACTTCCTTTGTTAATGCAAGTAATCCGAGTCTCTTCACCTTAGCTTTAGGCAGACTTTTCAGACAAGAGCAAAAAAGTAGCCACATTCTTCACCAAAATACCACAAAAACAGTCCCTAGGCCACATACTGAAATTCTCCACTGAAACATCTGGGGCTATGTCCATACAATTAAAATCACTCTTAGTAACAAAGTATTTCATATTCCTACTAGGATAACCCATTAAGCCCCATTTAAAGCATTCCACTGCTTTCCAAATCCAAAGTCCCAAAATCCACATTCTTCCAAACAAAAGCATGCTCAGGCCTATCAGAACAATGTGCTACTGCTGATATCAACTTCTGTCTTAGGATTTTACGTCTGTGAACAGACACCATGACCAAAGCAAGCCTTATATATTAAAAAAAAAAAAAAAAAAAACACAAAAAACAAAAACAAAACAAAACAACAACAACAACAACAAAAAACCATTAGATTGGGCCTGGCTTACAGGTTCACAGGTTCAGTCCATTATCATCAAGGTGGGAGCATGGCAGTATCTAGGCAAGCATGGTGCAGGCAGAGCTGAGAGATCTACATCTTCATCTGAAGGCTTCTAGCAGAATATCGACTTTCAGATAGCTAGGGTAAGGGTCTTAAGCCCATGCCTACAATGACACAAGTACTCCAACAAGTCCACACCTCCCAATAGTGCCATTCCCAGTGCCAAGCATATAGAAACCACCACACTAATATATTAATTATTATGAGTATTATAGATTGAATTCACAACTTACTAGTTTTTAACTGCATCATTTAATAAATGTCTTCCTAGCCTCTACGGTCTTTCATTGCAATATTTTACATACATAAACATTCTGTATTGGCAGAAAGTTTTTTGCATCTTACACTTCCTTGTCAATTTTTCACCTTTGTAGAAGCCAGTATTTTTTATTGGCAACATCTTCATACTTGAGGATAAACTCATACTTGTACTCTTAATACTCATGTCTAATTTCAGTCAAATATGCCAATAGAGAATACTCAAAATAGATTGTTTTATTGCAGTTGGCAAAGCGGTAGATAAAACTAATGATTTTCTACTAGTATTTCTTTTCACATGGATTTTAATGTGTGTGTGTGTGTGTGTAGTGTTTATTAGGAGCTGTGTAAAATTTTATAGTTTCCCTGAAGTTAGTGTCTCTGGACAAGTTCAACTGTGAGAAACAGGAACAGTGACACTCTTAGAGGAGATCTATGTACAGAGCTAACAAATGTGCTATAATATTGGGGTTGATTTTGTTGTTGATTTCCATTATTGGAAGCTCAATTCCTTTAAATCTTGAAACTGTAAAACTATCCTCAACTGAGTCTGAGAACATTTTTCTTTTTAATTTCACAGACATGTCACATTCTTTAGGAACTGGACATTTGTACATGTTTGGAATCCATTTTTATATTTTAATACTTTCTATTTATTTCAGAGTACTTCCTGATATAAATGTTTACCACCAGACCTAGTAGTTATTTTTATGACATAGTATTTTCATTAATTCTTTGAGAACTTTATATAGGGATACATTGTATTTTGATCATATCAATACCAAATTCTTCTTTTAAACTTCTTCCAGACTTAAACCCTCTGCCATACTTTTCCTCACAACTTCATATCTTCTTCACTTTTTTCTTTTTAATAACCAAATACATCCAATCTGTGCTTCCCATAAACTTGTGGGTTATGTTACTATCCACTGGAGGATGACCAGTTTGCAAAAAGTCATGCTATTATGAAACTGATTCTCCCACCTTCAAAAACCGTCAACTGTACTTAGCTTCTCAGTTAAGTGAAGGGGCTCATGAGTCTCTCTGTCATCCATGTTGGAATACTCATAGGCTTGCTCTTGTGCATGTCTTGTGTAGACAACTGTAGATGCTGTGGTCATGAGGGCATCAGCTCAGTAATTTCCAGATCCTGTTTCCTGATCTTTTCCACCCACTGTATATTGAAATCTTTTGGTCCTTCTTCCAAGATATTCTTTGAGCCATAGGTAAAGGAAATGTGATATGGTTATTTTATTTATGGCTGATCATTCTACTCTGTTTTGACTTTTGAATTACTGTGTTAGGTGCTATCTACTACACATAAAGATTTCTCTACTGCTTTCTGAGAGCTGAACTAATTTATGGGTATAGCAGTATAAATTTAGAGATCAGTTTGGTATTATGTCCACTTAGCATTATAATATTAGTAAGAACTAGTAGTCTCACACCTGGGGCCTTCGGGAATCCTCTCCATGGATTTATGGTCATATTTACAGCACTAGTTATTTTTTGCCTCTTGTGGAGCAGACCTGAAATGTAAGCATAAAACAAAGGGTTATTCCCATAAAATTTGTGTCACCATTGAGTCCATGAGAACATCTTGTCAGGCCATTTTTCTACTGAAGATCTTAGTCTTCACGATTAGATAAGACTTTTTATGACTGTCCTGCCTACCAGCCTGTGTAGCACTTTCATGTAATGTTAATGCTATCCAATAAGGAAGAAGCTTTTTGATCAGTTACCATCTTTGATTTCTCCATGTTCTGTGACCAAAGTGTGATTTGTCATCAGAAATAGGGATTTTATCTTCCAAGGATCTAAGGGAGCAGAAGAAAGTCATTGAAGGAGGTGGGACTGTAGAAAAGATTGAAGAAGAAGCACAGTACCGAGGAGGGTGGCTTAAATGGGGAGAAGGATGAGAGGGTAGGACAAAGAAGAGTTGGAGAAGAATAATTAGCACTAACCATGTTTAGAAAAGCCATATGGCAGCCTACCATTTATAGACTTCTTGTGTGTGTGTGTGTTTGTCTGTGTATGTAAAATTGGAGTTACCCATACATGGAGGTAGATAATGCTCCTCCTAAAATGAATAGGTTGTTAAAATAACACCAGAGGAGAGATATAGAACACTTCCACTAGCTACATGGTTAGCTAAGAATGTTCTGGTTGTTCCTAATATAATATTCAGTATTGACATACTGGTCACCTTTAACTAATTTATTTCATAATTATACTTCTATATATCCATTTTATCATCTATTTATGACTTTTTTCTCCTTTTATTGTCAACAAAGTTAAATTCCCTTTATATCCCCTCAGGAATATTTAACTATTTTCATAATGCAATAAATAATTGAATAATATATATTATATATTTTATACAAAAATACTATATATATATTAACTATGTATAAAGTTTGAAAATGTTTGCAAATAATTCTTATTTGCTTTAGAGGACAGTAAATTGATAGATGAATCATTGCAACTGGCACTCAATGTCCACTAATGTCGTATTTGGATATTGTTTTACAACATAGTATTTTCTCATGCATTTTATGGCCCTACTATTTTGTGTTTATCAAAGAAAGAATAATATGTAGGAAAATGCTCCTCAGTGTAATGGTAGAATGGTACATCTAGCCTAACTGAGGGTTATAAGGCTAGCCTCACCCCACATTGTGCTCTCTGATAGTCTGTTATCTATGTTCTCATTCGCAGTCTAACCAAATGCCAAACTCAGGGGAGTTGTATGATCTCAGGTTTTCAGCTTCAAACCAGGAAGATAAAGATGTCCATTGTCTTTCTTCCTTAAAGCCTTACATTTTAATTTGTGTATATTTATTGTAAAATTTCATTGATTGCATTATATTTTCACAGAAATACTTTTATCACCTACAACAACTCATTACCCCATCATGTATCCTTGCTCCTGGAATTTAAAATAGCTCCCATTCTACAGTCATATCTGTTTTTAGAATCTGTATTTCACATAAAGAAAACATGCTATTTGTCTTTCTAAATCTAGCTTATTTCAGTTGACATGATTTCCAGTTTCATTCATTTTCCTGAAAATAACAAATTCTTTCTCATTTATAGCTGTACATAACTCTGTTGTGTATATATACTAAGTATTCTTTATCCATCTATAGGCTGATTCTTCTGTTTGTCAATATTGTTGCCCAAATATAAGTGTACATGCTTGTTTTGGTTTAATGAACTATATTATTCCAGATATGTATTCTGAA
The DNA here is from genome assembly GCA_019843965.1 of Rhynchomys soricoides. Taxonomy (NCBI): domain Eukaryota; kingdom Metazoa; phylum Chordata; class Mammalia; order Rodentia; family Muridae; genus Rhynchomys; species Rhynchomys soricoides. The sequence goes on from JADRCH010000117.1 coordinate 107,148, forward strand.
CTAGAATTGCTGTTTCTTACAATAGTTCCAATTTCAAACTTTTGAGAAACCTCCATATTAATTTACATCTTGGCAAACCATTTATGTTTCCATCAGACATATTGGTTCCTTTTCTCCCACACCCTTACCAATATTTGTTCTTGGCAAAGAATTAATTTAATAAAATTTACCTTGCCTTGAGTATTTCATTATAGTAACTAAAAGGAGTACAATATAATGTACTTTGTTAGAACTCAACAAAAATTATATTTATCAATTATTTTAATAGTAATGACAATGGAAAAATTGAAATTTGATAAACTCTGAATTCAATCTCATGGTTTGAATTAGTTACCTTGACAATAAGTCAAACCCAATTTTTCATCATAAAATTCCCATATATTATGAAGGGTCTTTGTCTGACATCACATTTTGTACATTTAACAGTCTCATGTACTGCCTACTAAATTAATGAGGCATAAATTCTTTATATTCAATTGAGCCAGTAACTTGCACAAAACAGATAATAACTCTATAGGAAGTGGGTACAAGACAAAGTAGCTAAATTGTATGGGCTAAACTATAAATTGAATGATGGTAAACACTTTCCTCTTTGTAGGACTTTATTGGCCATTTGATCTCCAATCAATTAGTGTACATTTCCTTTTATAATTTTATTTTGAGTAAATATTAACCAGGGATAGAAATGGTAAAAAAAAAAAAAAAAAAAAAAAAAAAAAAGGTAAAAGAAGATTAAGAAAGGAAAACCCTAACAGTAATTGTTTTTCTCTCCTGCTGACATAGGCAGCATCTCTGAAAGCTGCTGCATTTCTTCCCCAAGACTGTTGGAGAACCTTATGCTCAGTGGCTCCAGCTCTTACAAGCAGATCGTCTTGTAGTTTTGTCCTTGGCTTTGATGAATCACTAAAACCAGATTCTCTATTTTCTATTCCAAGTGACATTGACTTTTCTGCTATTGCTAACCAGGGTATTGCCTTATGAATATTTGTGTGATAACTGGTAAATTTCCTTTATATGAAATGAGTGAATTAACTTATGTTGTTCTAATTAGATGTTGGTCAGTAACATTTTTGTTGTATTGAAATTAGTCCTGAAAAACAGATCCTCTGGAAGGAATTCTGGGACCAAATATCTTAATACTTTTTTCTTGAATGCAATAAGTAGTTTCTATTATATCAAAAATGAGCCTCTATAATTAGTCTATTCTATCAAGTGACATCACATTGACTCAAATTATTACCTGGCTTATTTGGGGTGAAGTGCCAAGAACATTTTGAGAATGCAAGTAATTGTATTTGACTACAATAGAAGTGGTCTTGATGTTCCTGCCTGTGCTTCATTGCTTTTAGAAGAAAATAATGAGCACAGAGGTTTAAATTCTTAGTTCACAGGATAGCCAGAAAACTGGACACTCTTAGAGTGTTTTCATCTGGAGGAAAATCACAACTGAGGATCACAACTCTGTATAATTACTATAAAGTGTGAAAACAGAGACTCATTAATCCATCAGTGTTAAGAAATTAAATTGAAATGTAAAGTTCAGAATCCTGTGAAGTGGAGTTGGAGATATTTGACAGATGTGGGTGAATATAAGACCTTTGAGCATAATATATCTTCAAGTTGCTGTCATCACAAAAGTGCAGCCATATTAAAAAAGGCTCATCTACTTTTACTTAAAAACCCTATAATTTATGCTTCTGAAGAAGTTGCCTTGAAAATAGGTGCTTACTTGCTTCACAACTCATAAAAAAAAAAAAAAATGGCTTCCAGATCCTTAATTAGAGTCTGACAAAAACCTGTTCTTTGCTGTATAGCTATTTCTCTACGTTGAAATATATGCCACCCACCATCCTGATGGAGGAAGAGAGATGCACAAGAGTCAGGATGCTCACTAAACTTAGGGGATCTAAGAGACCAAGAGACCTCCTATCTGAAGTTATATAAACAAGGCAACTTGCTAGGAGGAGCAGAAACAATTTGGTGGACATCTGTAAAATTTGTGTAGGGACCTCCAGACATGCAACATTCCTAGAGTCAGCTCCGTGTTGATGTGGATAGTTTGGTAATGTGGCTTCTCTTGAGTCGTTCAACCTGTGCTTGTGGAAGTACTCCCTTAGCCATGCTTCATCCAGTAAGTAAGCTTAATGTGTTGATTAGTTCATCAAGTTAGACATGGGTAAAATAATATTCTTGATCTCTCGTCAGTATGCAAAGTGAGGTAAATAGGCCCATGCCACATCTTACTAGGAAAAAATATCATTCAGTCCAATTGGCACCTGAAAAGGAGCCGAGAACCAAAAATGAGTTTGGGAAGTATGATTGGATGGTCCTTCCTATAGATGAAAAGACATGTCAAGAGACGTCAATGTGTTTAAAAGTAGTGTAAGGGATGCTTCAGCACAATGTCATATTAGCAGTTGAGAGCCAAGGAATAAGTCACATCAAGCAAAAATCTTCACACAACTTATTTAGTGGGGGAGAGAAAAAGAATGGTGACTGCCTCAAAAGGAGAGGCAGAAGAGGGCTGTGCAGAGAGGTGTGTAATGTGTCTTTGGATCATGTGCAATGAGCTGGTAGAAACGTACAATGTGGCCAGAAATATTGCTTGGTTGCCGACTTGGGAACATTATTTGGTCTGAAATCTGAGTTCTTAAACTACTTCCAGCTGTTTAGGGACATTGAAATCCTTGGGCTAAACTTAATCTTCAGCATTGGAATATAGGTGGGAGTTGTGGGCCTCTGGTTCTGGATTATTAAATCCTGTAACAATAGCCAATTAAAGGTCTGGGTTATAAATCTTTGAAATTTATTATTAAAGAAATCTAGAAAAGAATTTTATAAAATAGGGTACAATTAGTAGATTAGGAAAAGAAGGAGAAGGGTGGTAAGAAAGGAGTATTTAATTCCACATTTGACAGTCAGTGACATACTGGCTAGAAGCATGGAGATTTTCTTAATATTTTTGAAGACCTGTCTGGAGTCGTTGAACCATGTCTTTTTCTATATCTGTTTGGTTGACACAGAAACAGCATTCCTCCATGAGAAAGGCGAAGACTACCCTTCTCCACTGTTAAGAGGTCTAATCCTCACCTATTTTCTCTAATGGTTTTCAAATGGTTTGCACTTAAATAACTACCTTTTCATGCATAAAGCAGATTGAATGCCCTATCACATAATAGAACTATTTCATCTAATGAATCTACCTATTGGTAGATTTGGGTCTATTTGGTTTTAACATGTACCTTTCCTGGTATTGCCTATAAGCACTATAGTAGCCACTTGTCCCCTATGCCAGAGAGTTCCCTTTGGACCTAACACTCCAGTATTTTGTAGAGGATAGTGGGTGACATTATTTCTTCTCTAACTAATTTGTAATGAGATTAGGATGTAACTGTCAGACCCAGGAAGGCAGGAATGCTAATCAGAGGCCCTGAGTGAGGATTCATGCAGTGGGGCATTCATTAGAAGCATCTAGTTTGTTGACTCAGCTGAAGAAAGAGTAAGCAACCACACCACTGAACTGATTCACATAAGCTTTCAACAAGTTTAGAGCTCAAAGCCGTTTTGAAAAGTTTGTATTCAAGAGGCTTAGCCTGGATGTTCTCTATTAGCTAAGTGAAAATCTGCTTAAAAAGATATATAACCGTAACAGAAGTTAAAGTTTAGAAACTTAAAGGAAAAGCTAAACTGAATTCAGTAACCAGAAATTGTAGAGATACATTATAAATCCTGGTCATCAAAGCAGTCATGGCAAGTGGCATTAGCTGATCACTGGCTGAGACAGAGAAAGCAAAAAAAGCACATAAAGCTCTCATACTTAAAAGATAGTAGTCAAAAGCAAAGCATGTAGTCCCACCATCTTTCATACATTAAGCTGAGCCTGACCCATTTCCTTCCAGCTCCCATTTTTGCAACAAGACTTAGGACACATCAGAAAGCACAGACTCATCCATATACAAATACAGACAAAACTTTCCACGTAACAAGAACCAGGTTGATGGAGAACATCTTGCTTTTGGTCCTGGAAAGAAGTGAAAGGATCTATAGTTGGATGAAGAGAGGGGTTTGATATTTCACTGGGGGAGGAGTTTTGGATATCCTATACTTGGGAATGTGCCTGGAAGACCAGTAATAGAAAAGGTATGTCAAATTGTGTGATTTTGAGGAGAAGGAAGAAGGGAATGGCTGATGAGCCTGGGGTCAATCAAATTGGGGGAGTCCAGGCTAGAAGGTCCCTTTTTGGCTAGGAGATCCCTCCCTAGCAAGGGGACAAGGCAGGTAGGCACCACTAGAAAGGAGTTGGTAAAGAACATACCCCTAAAGATACAAAAAAGTGACAGAATTTGGTGAGGTTGGAAAGGCTGTCTCCCTAATCCAACAATAGGGAAAGAAAAATGGGAAGTAGGTCCCCAAAGGTAGCCATAGTGTCTGAAAAGGAAGGAGATGGGTCATTCTGATGTCATGATGACTACTCAGGACTGTCTCTATTGAAGATGGTGGTGATCAGGCCGAGGGAGACATTTGTGTCTAATGTCCCATGTCACAAACGATAGGGCACCAGTCAACAGGCCACCATCCTTTTTGATGGTACCTTAGACATGGTCAAAGTGTTTTATGAGGGCTGGGACAGGACTGGGCCCCATGATCCTCCTGATCACATTTGAAACAGGGACCCTGAGGTCCTCAGGCTTTGGAAGGCAACAGAGCCTGGGCAGTTGCTATGGGAAACTGAAAGGCTTTAGCCAATATCAGGTAATATTGGTTTTTTAATTGGATTTTCAAATCTCTCCCACGGTACACCTTGAAATCCACCACTAAGACATCTGCTGTGGTCTCTTCTCTAGGCATTTAAATTGGGCCATAATACCACTGAAACTCTGGGAAAAGAAGTAGGTTATGAGTAATTGTTTTCCATCGGGGGTCTCAGGATCCAGACTAGTATAAGAGGGCTTTTATAATGTTCTCCAGGACTTGTGAAATGTTTTTATGTTTGTCCTGGATGATCTCTTTAGATTGTTTCATAATTGACAAGTGTAAGGGCAGCCTTATAGAGACTGGGCTAGAGGCAGTTGTACATTGATCCATAGCTAGGCTGTCCTCCAGAGTAATGTAGTTCCACTATGGGTCCTTGACCCAGCCTAGACATAGTGGGTAGCATTAATTTGGTAAGCTTCTTTCATTTCCTTCTTTCCTTCCTTCCTTCCTTCCTTCCTTCCTTCTTTCCTGTTGCTGTTTGTTTAGTTTTTGCTTGTTTTGTTTGCTGTTGAGACAAGATTTCTCTACATTATTGGCTGTCCTAGAACTTCCTCTGTAGACTAGGCTATCCTTGAACTGACAAAGATTTGTCAGCCTCTCTCTCCCTAATGTGTTAAAGACATTCACACCACTGTCTGGCCAATTTAATAGATTTTTTCTGCAAGTACCTGAGCTTGGTCTCAGAATCACCTGTACTCCTTTAAGGAGAAGGATGTTAGTGACAATCATGCAAATGTAATGTAAGATGAGGTTAGAATATTGGGTGATAAATTGAGGCTGGTTCAGAAATGGTTTGGGCTTCATTGCTGGAGAGTTAGCAGTGGGGGAACATAAGGAAGAGAGAAAGGGCTTGGAGCAGCAATAAGAAAAAGCCTGACAGCTGAAAGAGTCAGATGCAGATACGTGCACCCAACCAATGGACAGAAGCTGCTGACCCCAGTGGCTGAATTAGAAAAAAGCTGGAAGAAGCTGAGGAGGAGGACAACCCTGTGGGAGGACCAGCAATCTCAATTAACCTGGACCCCAGAGATCTCTCAGACACTGGACCACCAACTAGAAAGCATATACAAGCTGATATGAGGCCCCCAACAGATACACAGCAGAGGACTGCTGGGTATGGGTACAGTCAGAGAAGATGCACCTAACCCTCACTAGATTGGAGGCCCCAGGGAATGGTGAGGACTCGTGGAGTAGGGGGTGTGGGGGACATCCTTGTGGAGACAGGGGACAGGAGGAGGTATGGGATGTGAAACAGTCAGAGAGTGGACCTGGAGGGGGAGAAAATCTGGAGTGTAAAAAAAAAAAAAGATTAAATAAAATTAAAAAGATAAAACTAAAATCCCTCTAGTATTGCAGACAAATCCATATATTTTTCACTAAAATAAAAATAGAGAAAATTCTGAAAGAAGGAAAAAAGCTTGAACATAGGGAATAGGAAATCTCTTTCCGTTTCCTTAATTGCTTGTAATAGTTGTAAATGTACTAGAATCTAAGGTGCTATTACAGCATCTGAACTGTTTATCTAACTCATATTAAGGCCAAATTTGATTACAAACATGAAAAAGTTTGGAGTCAGTAGTGGTTTAAATAGATTTGGCCCCCATTGATTCATGTGTTTGAATGTTTTGCCTACAGGGAATGACAGTATTAGGAGGTGTGTCCTTGTTAGAATAGGTGTGGCCGTGATGGAGGAAGTATGTTATTGCAGGGGTGCATTTTGAGGTCCTATTCTCAAGCTCCACAGAGTGCAGAAGAGACCCTCCTGCTGGTTGCTTGGAAAAGCAGGTCTCCTTCTAGCTGCCTTCATATCGAAAGGTAGAATTCTCCTCAAGCATCATCTCTACATGCTGCCATGCTTCCTGATATAATGGCAATAGAGTGAACCACTGAAACTGTAAGCCAGCCCCAATTAAATGTTTTACTTCATAGGAGTTGCTTTGCTCATATAGTCTCTTCAACAAAGGTTGATACTAGGGACTGGGTTATTGCTGTGATAGTCCAGCATGTCCAGCATTGCTGTGACCATGTTTTTGTTTGGAGTTATGTGGATTTTTAAAATCTGAATTTGGGAAGCAATTGCTTTAAATGGGGCTTAATGGACCATCTTAGTAGGAATATGAAAGCCAGTCGTGGATGAGGGGGAATTGACCTGTGCATCCCTTGCTCGAAAATTTTCAGAGGAGAGAAATTTTAGTATGTTTCTTGAAGATGGCTCTTAGGATGTTTTAGTGAAGAATGTGGCTGATTTCTGCCCTTGTCGTAGAGTATGCCTATGACTTCGGTGAAAAAGATTCAAACTAATTGCATTGACAAAGGAAGTCTTTTAAAAGCCCAACATAGACTTTGTCCTTTGGTTTATTCTCATGAAGAGTGTTTTGATCAAGTGTATCAAGCTTAGAAAAGAAAAATACAAAAATGTATGGTTTAAGACCTAAAGGGTACCATGAAGTAGAGTGTAGCTAAATTCTGTGTTTAAGAAAATAAACAGATTAAGGGAATGGTGACTTCAGGGCATTAGCTTATTAGTCTTGAGTTTTCAGTTGAACCAAGGTTAGTTACAGCTAGGAGTTATTATTACCTGGTTATTGTTTCCATTTGGACTTTTATTCTGACATGAACTATCAATCCAGAAATGGAAGACTTATCTGTGATCCAGATCTGGAAGCTGAAAGACACAGTCTTTGATCCATATCTTGAATAGTGCCCATGGAATGTTAGGTCCAAGCATGGTGGTACATGCCTTTCATCTAAGGAAACAGACTCAAGCAGTGCATGAGCAGATATCTGAGTTCAAGGCCAGGGTGGTACAGAACATGTTTTATGTAGAGGAAAGCTTAGGTTCAGGGGTGGTGGTATGTCTTTAATTCCAGAATTTAGGAGAGAGACATGCAGATATATGAGTTCAAGGTCAGTCTACAGAACAACTTCCAGGAGCCAACTTGGCAATGAAGGAACTAGGAAACAAAAAGTTGGTCATGATGTAATAGAACAAGGGGGAGCTTGTTCAAGCCCCAGCAAGCAGGAGAAATTGGCAGCTGCTGCCATGTGTCTCTGGCTTTAGATTCAAAAATTTAAAAGGGGTTATTGGGCAAATTGATGCTGGTTTGCTGGAGCTAAGATATTAGTGGCAGTTAAGAAGAGACTAGCATCACCTAGGCGAAATCTTCTGGGAAGTGTTTTCTGAGAAAACAAAGTAGCTATGTTCTAGAAATAGCCAAGGTTGTACCCCATGCTGTAGCTGGACTTAGTAATTCATAAGTATCACCCAGGTAGTACTGCTTTTGAAGGCAAGAATCAGTCATGGAGATCAGCTGAGGCTTGTAACTGTGAGAGGACAGAAAATGCCATTGGTGAAGGTGCAGCCCTTCAGTTGAAGTTGACAGCCCAAGAATGAAGTGATCACACAAAGAAATTGAGGTTTAGCACAGTGAAGAAAGCCTATGAGAGTCCAATTTCAGTGGAAGACCCCAGCATTTTAGAGATGCGAGTACCATGGGATGATCACCAAGAACAGCATCAGCAATGGAAGGGAGTCAAGTAGAATGCTATAAAGGGCAGAGCTGGGGAAATGATCAAAGCCCTTGGAGGAGCCCAGAAGATCATATGTGGACTGCAGACATTGGAACAAGAAACTGTTAAGCTGAAGTTGCATTTAAGTATCCCCAAATATTAGAGATGTTAGAGGCATGGGGTACCTGCCAAGGAAATGTACCAGTAGGGAATGGAAACAGCCCAAGAGAAAGAAGTTTGTTGCAGTCAACAAAGATGAAAAGAGTTGATATTTAAAGAGCACTTTGATATCACACAAGGAGATACAGAGTTTGGAGTTTACCCAACTGGTTTTTCTGTCTTGTTTTTGGTGCAGTATTTCCTCACTGTGATGTTTTTGGACTGGTGATGTATAACCTGTGTCATGATATAGTGTTGTATGTAATTTGGTTTTTAAAATTTTGGTTTTACAGGGAATTACAATTGACTGATCGCATAAATCTCAGAAGAGAATTTGAAGTTTGAACTTTTAACATTGTTGTGACCTGCTTTAGACTATGGGGATGTTCGAAGTTGGACTAAATGTATTTTTTATTATGCTATCTCTAGCATAATGTGTGGTGCCCATAAACTTCTGTGTTTGAACAAGACTCTGGGGGGTAGGGGGTGGAATGGAGTGGTTTGAATAAGTTTGGCCACCATGGACTCATGGGTTTGAATGCTTGGCCCACAGGAAGTGACACTATTAGAAAATGTATCCTTGTTAGAACAGGTGTGGCTTTACGGTTGGGTGCCATATGAAGAGGCAGAAAGTTTTCTAAGAGGCATCCCGATGGACAGTGTGAGAGTATGGATGCCATTGTTCCCATGGATGAAGTGTAGAGATTGTAGCAACCTGTAGTCAAGGGTATTCCCAAGAGTCAGGCTGACAAGACTCTGACAAACAAAACCAAGTTCAGGAAAGTGACAAGAATGAGGTCACAAAGCCACTAGGGCTTAGAAAAGCTGTGGGATTACAGTCAACTCTGAGGGGATAACAGTAGCCCTGTCAGGACTGCAGCTCTGAGGGTGTGGATGATGAGATCAGTGAAGAAGGCCAACGTTAGCTGTAAATATTGTAGCTAGGCATACCTTCTCCTAGGGCAAGGGACATGGTAGGTGCAGAGGGCCATCTGTACCTTTAAATATTGTACCCGGGGGTACCTCAGCATATAAGAGTACCAGAGGGATGCCTAACAGTTACTTCCTCAGACTCTAGAAAACATTTACACTTGCCACTTAAACCAATGAAAAGGATGCTTATTGAATACTGACGGTGAATGGGATGCCGAACTTGCTGGCTGGTCTTATGTCAACTTGACACACAAACTGGAGCTATATGAAAGGAGCGAAACTTAATTGAGAAAATGTTTTCAATAAGAACTGACTGTAAGGCATTTTTTAAAAATACTAGTTTATGGGGTAGGACCCAACCCATTGAGGGTGTTTCTATCCCTGGGCTGGTGGTCCTAGATCCTATAAGAAGCAGCCTGAGCAAGCCATGGGAAGCAAGCCAATAAGAAATACCCCTGCATGGCTTCTGAGTCTGCTCCTTCCTCCAAGATTTTGCTCTGAGTTCCTATTCTGACTTCCTTCAAGGATGAACAGTGCTATGGAACTGTAAGCTGAATACATCTTTTCCTCTCAACTTGCTTTTTTGTTCATGGTGTTTTACAGCAATAGAAACTCTAATTAAGGCAATAAGTTATCAATGAGTTGGAAGGTGAGTCTTGTAGACATGAAATGAGTGATAAAGTACCAATGTGACTCAGACCCTGAGAGGGAGGACATGTACCATGAAAGCCTATCTGAGTCATGCCACTAGTACAAGGGATTTTCCTGCACAAGGTCACCTTGGCAATCAAGGAGCCAAGGAATACCACAAAGTCACACCAAGCAATAAACCACACATTAAGAGATTTATGAGGGAGAGACAGAGAATGCTGGCTGCCTTTGAAAGGAAAGGGCTGGGTAAAGGGGATGGGCTATTATGGAGTCTTTGGAGCATGAGCAGTGAGCAAATGGAAAAGTACAATGTGATCAGAAGTATTGCTGGGCCAACTTTGAAATATGTTTGGCCTTAAGGCTGAGTCACTGGGATGGAGATTTCCAAATTTTGCAGTTCAGGAGAGCAGGCCAGCAGCAAGGTGATTTTCCCTTGACCTGTTATCCTGTAGGTAGTACTCTCAAGATCATTCATTCCATGTGTGGCTTCTTTTCGATTTGTGGTATAATATAGCACATCTCTTGCTGTAGTAGCAGCGGTATGCTCCCTAGTATGAAGGGTAAGATTTGTAACAGACTATGCTGCCTGAGAATGGAATAACCTTGGGAGGATTCCAGAGTACCTATTTCTGTATGGATGGGTAGCAAGCTTCTTTGGTAAACAAGAGCCACAATGGGAGTATGAGAATGCCCTCCAAGTGACTTATGGAGTAAAGGACACTATTACAGCCAATGGAAGTAGCACTTAGAAGATATGGTCATAAGCAGGCTGTGGTGGCACTGGTTTTGGCCTCTGCTTCAGACAATGTGCCATATAACTGAGGTTGAGTTATTTACTCTAAAAGAAATTGCTGGCATAAGGGAGGAATTGCAGTGTGTGAAGTACATGTGGATGCTATCACTCACATGGGCTTCTGATTTGCCAAGAGAAGTGGGAGAAAGAGAGGACAGGATGGAGGTGCTGACTTTGTGTTTTCACAGCTGGTAATATGAAAGGGAAAGAGAGTGTAAATTATGCTTGTGCTGAAGTGCACTCCTGGGATCCTAAACCTTGCAGCCTATAGGGAGAATGAACATTACTGGTAAATAAGGCCAAATGAGTTTAACTTTGAAAGAGAAAGAGGGACTATCCATGATTCAGTGTATGTGAGGGCTTTAACAATATTTCAGCAAAATAATTGGTGATAAACAAGCATGTTATTCTCTTGAACTTGTGGAATGTGGAAAGCTTTATGCAAAACAGATGTTACTAGATGTTATAAGACAACAGAGGATGGATTTAGCCTGAATGCTGTGAAAGTAGAACGCTGTGTAATTTATCTCCTCTCCTCAACACTGTTGTGATTGTTATGTGATTGTTTGTTCTGAGTTGAAACATTCTATTAAGACTCAGAGGTTAAAGAAAATCCACAAATGTCAGAGGGTGCCAGCCACTTATGTCTTTCCTGGAGGTTACATAAGTGTTAAGGATTCTCCAACTGACTGAACTGCCTGCTGCATGCTAGTCATTCAAAGTGAGATGAAGCTTTCATGAACCATTCCCCATGCTGTGGTGGGCATTTTGGGAATGCTGCTGCATTTGAGTCTTCTATTGTCCTGCACATAACCTTTCCCACCTACTCCTGTAAGTAACCCCAACAGACTCACTGGTTCACTTAGCTAGAGTAGGTGAAATTGTTTCTTTTATCACTTCTGTGCCATATGAATTAACATTTGTTCACACTTGTCAAGGAAGTCACACAACATCCTTGTTGCCTGAACATGGATTAACAAATCCAAAAATGACTTGGAGAAGAGTGGTCTTCATGACCTCTGCAATGACTGATGATTCACATGATACCAGAGTGTCTGCAGGGGCAGTCTCAGTTTGACTTTGTTTCTGATTGTAGTATGAGGCGTTGGGTGTCTCCTTGTTGTAGTTTTATGTATTCTGTGATGAGTGATAGGATAGGCAAACAAGTTATGTAGTGGTGTTGCATCCTTGGACAATATAGCATTCTTGCTGAGAATTACATTTATGGTATGATTTGTTAGTGAATGAGTTCTACAACAAGAATATGGGAATGATCACCCCAACCCCCAACCATAGAGGGATTACAAAATATATGGTGTCCTAGTAATAGGCTGTGGCATCATTTGCATGGTTATTGTTTTGAATGTGCAAATTACCCAGATCAGTGAAGAATTAGTCAATGGGAAAAAGACAAGGATGCTGACCTCTTAATTAGTCTCTGGTTTGGCAGGAAAAGTGGATAAAAGGGAGGCTGAGACAGAAATATTGACTTCCCATTTCTTACAGCTGGCAGGATATAAGTGATGTAGTACAAATTAGATCCTTGTTAAAGAGCTCTTGTGGGATCCAAAATCTTGGACCCTATGTAAAGAATAAGATAGTGGGGTGGAAGAGAATATGGTGGAAGTGAGAGATGGAGGCTCTCAGGCCTGACATTTAAATATGATTTGTCATGTAAATGGGGACCTTAAAATGGACTGTGAGATAGAGAACATTTTAGAAGATATTACTCAGGTCTGAGTTTAAGAAAGAGCAATGGAAAATTGCAAATATGAAAAGTTATGATCTTCATGCCATAGTTAGCTTCTTCGCCATTTTGACTGGGAAAGTCTTTGAAATAATGAAAAAAACCTTCTCAAAGTCAGACTCATGTAGCTGTGAGACAAGAGTTCTGATAGGATCTGTCTGAGTGCCATGTAGGCAGAGAAAAGTATTAGCATAACCAATGGTACATCTGTCGTGTAAACAAAGGCTACGTAATCTGAAGCAGTACAGCTGAAAGAAGTCCTTAATGGATTTTCTCATATAAGCCATTATAGACCCTTAGTTATCATGGGCTGATATCCCCCATGACTATCAGTAATTAGAACACAATAGAGATATGAGAGATTACTGAGGAATTGCTGAGGAACTAGACATTAAAAGGGTGGCATTTCATATCCACTTCACAAAGATAGGAGCCTTGATGAAGCTCATAGTAGGATATGATATTTATTAGGAAGACGAGGTGGAAATTCTACACGATTTAGACTAGTTTTTAAATCAAGTTTATAAAGTGCAAAAGCAGCTAGGAAGTGGGACTAGTAAAAAGTCAAACCAAACACAAGGGTCTAAGACTGCTCCAAGGCAAACATGACAGGATAGGTGTTGAACTGGAATACCAGGACAAAAATGAAAAGAGATGCAAATGCCGTTTCAATGAGATTTTTGAAGATCTTAAGCCTGAGCAGCAATACAGGCCCAGAGTCTGTTAGAACTAGGGAGCATAGCCATGCTCTTCTTGGGCCTGAGCCAGGTTGAGCAATATAAGTCAGGTGCAATTTAGAATTGGGAACAGGCACCCCAGGATAGAAAAAATAACTAGTCAAGCTTTTGAGACTATTGTGGCATAGTGACCCAATACTCAGCAATAAGTGGAGCAAAATAAACATATATATCACCACTTCAAAGCATAGGAGGATCTTAGAAGCTGATCAGAAAGAATGCAATACCTGGAGAAAGAAGTAGAGTGTTATCTATTTCTTCTTAATCAAAATATAAAAGTAATCCTCAGAAGAAAAACAGAATCTATAAGGCTCAGAAATATCCAAAATCTTGCAGGAAACTTCTTTCTAAAGTTATTTAAATATTAACCATTACTGAATATAGGTTATCTGAAACATGTCCAGGAAGTTCCTGGAATGGAGCTTTTGTGAGTCATTAACTATGCCTGGGTCAATTTTTGGTGATGAAGTTGCATTTGAGTCATCCATACTTTTTAAATAACCCAGTACAACCAATGGTGCAGTCATCTAGACTGGGTAAAATAATTTCTTTGATCTTAGGGTAGTATAATATCTGTATCTCTGGAATGGGTAGTCGTTTACAATCCCACGAAAAGTTACAAACACAATAGAGAAAAAGGTTAAAAACCTTTGTTAATATAAGGAAAATTAGGCACTTGGTTATTAAGTACACTTGGTTATTTCCAGATGAGATTACAATGAGTATCAATGACTTCGAGGCAATAGAAGGCTATTCTGAGGGAACAGCCAATGTCAGAAGTTGTTTTTAATGTCCATATTAGTCATTGGTCCTGATAGGGCTGTTAACAGAAGTGTTAAGAAAAAAAATAATTAAGTAGGGACTTCAGGTATTACATGGCTCTTTGTTGGCAATGCTAAGCTTCATGGGGTGAGGGTCACTTTTTAAACATGGTGCAAGAGATTTTGGTGGATCTGTCTGACTTAGATTGGGTGTGTAAGTAGTCAGGCGGAATGGGAAAACAAACCAGGGTCACTAAAAACCTAATATGACAAGATTTTTGTGGAGTTAGAATTCATAAGGGAAAATTGCCTGAGAGCCAAAAATTGTGTTTTCAGTCTTTGGGTAGGTTTAAAGCATGAGCAACAGTTCATCAAATGAATGAAAGAAGGTTGGAAGACATAGTAGTGGAGATGAGACAGATTAAGTTTGTCCTAGTTGGTGGTAATTTAGATTGTATTATACACATTTTTGCCATGGGTGATGAGATTATTCTCATAGCCCAGGTCCTGTTCAGCAGTGATGGGAAGAGAAGAATGATGGTACCAGTTTTAAGAATATCAGAACCTGAAAGCCAACTTGACAGACAGGCTTAGCAATGGGGAGGGTAGACTTGGTATCCACTGATCTCAGACTTAGAAAAGCAGCTCAAACTATCCCCTGTGGAATCCACTGAATCTTGAAGATATATGCAAATCTGTTGTACTGGTCTGAGATGAGGAGATTAGAAGGCTCTTGTAGAATTAATATGACTTATAGAAGGCTAGACCAGTTTGTGATTTATGTCCCTACTGTTGTAGCCAATGTTTCTTTTATGATAAAACTAATAATATAAATGATGAGAAAACACTAAGGAGAAATCAAATAAATTGCTTCTACCTATATCTAGCTTTGTGAACAAGTGAGTTCATAGGGTTACTTAGTGAAATGTGGAGTTAATTACATTAGCATGTGTGTGTTGACTCCAAGGCAGTACATCATCCCTAAGCTCATCCCCAAATGGTAATGGTTCATAAAAGCTGAATCACTTAAATTTCTCCCACAATTTCTGGGCAACTTCATTAAACAGTCTCCTCTACCACTGTAATTATTTACTGGTTATGTAGTCACAAGGGTCTTGAATATGACTCAGGAGACCTGTACCTTATGTGAGCCACCTGAGTTATATGTTTCTGAGGTTAACACTTGCAATTCTTCCCCTTCCTCCCCAGAGGAAGAGTTTGTATGTGAAGAAATAAGCACACTCCATTGGACTTTACCACTAGTTCTTAAATTCTGTCTGTCCCTCTTTATACAGTATTCTCCAAGCCTTGAAAAGATAGAAGTATCTGATTAATTTTTGAATTGTGTATAAATGTCCACTGGCTTAGTCTGGCTTAAGTTCTCTACTTTCAGTAGCCTAAAATTGTACCAAAACTCTGTGTGATTGGATAACTGAAGTCCTGAGTTTAATAGATATCTACACAAAATGGTGGACAGATGTTAGAATAACTCAAATACATAAGAAGCAAAGAACTTGAGGTTGTGTTTATTATTTATTACATTCAACTTACTAATTCTTTTACTGTTTGTGTGAGAATCTACAGAGTATTTCTTTGTAAACCACTTGTAAATACATTAATCAGAGTAGTGCCAATATCTTTAATTATGTGTGGAATTTTTTCCTCTAGAATCTGTGATGTAGTAAGAGAAAATTGCATTTAGATGATTTTAGTCAGAAGATCAACTGCCAGATGACAAGGGATCAGGGAGCACTAGCATTTTGCTGTCAGAGGCAAGATGATCATGGGTAGAACAATAAACAAACATGATTGAGTTTCAATCAAAAGCACTGTATCAGCATGAATTTTTTTATGGTAGTTAGGTGATCACAGTTTCCCTAGGAATAGAAGAGAAAAATATGCCATTCCATTGTTCAACATAACTTTGCTTATTTTGTGAAACAGAAAACCCAGAAGGCATTGATCAGAAAGCTGTCCTAAACATGCAATAGGAACTTATATACTTTCTTCTTCTTTATAGACTTGAAAAAATTAATAGATCCAGAACCTAAAAAAGAAAACAGTCTCTCCTGAAGTATTCTGGAATAGAGCCAAGAGCAAGCTGGAAATTAGCTGCAGACTTAAAATTATTGATCAGAATGACCATTTAAAGGAGAAATAAGTACTTGTGAAATTCATTAGTTTAATGCTTTATCTTCAAGGGCAATTGTTCTGATAGAATGAAAGACCATCAATAGAAGACAGAATCAGCATGAGCTTGAAAATAGTTTGTACAGTAAGATTACATTGCTTACCTACAGGGACAGCATTTGTTTTGAAATAGTGACAAACACAGGCTACTTTTGAATTTTTAACTGAAATATCATATGACTTCTCCTTTTCCCTTCCCACCCTCTGAATCCCCTCCTGTGCCACTCCTTCATCCCCCTTTCAAGTTGATGGCCACTTTTTCTCTCATAGAGAAGAATTTTCTACCACCTGTACTTGGGTACCAATGTTCTTAACTGTATTCTAAAACTAAGATTTTCCCCAGGAGATAAATTCTTACTCTGCAACAAAGAAACTTCTCCTTTGAACAAATGGAGACCATTACAGAAACCACTACTGGTCATAATACAGAGATCAATTGATCATTCAGACTCTGGGTCCAATGGATCCATTGAAAACATAGCTCAATTTTTATGTTATGTCCTAAAATTTGAAAATCTGTGTAACAATGTATAAATAGAATTGAAGCACACCCCCCCCCAGTATAATACATAATAACAGCTGGACAAGGTTGTGAAAATCTATAGTCCAAGAACTCACCAGAGAAAGTCAGAAGGTTATAAGAAAAAGACTGCCTCTAAACTAAAAGCAAAAAAAGAAATTATCTAATGACACATTTACAAAATTTGTGTTTTCTATTCTCAACCTTGTGCCATTTATAAATTTTGGTTCCCTAAGTGTCTTAGTCAGGGTTTCTATTTCTGCACAAACATCATGACCAAGATGCAAGTTGGGGAGGAAAGGGTTTACTGAGCTTACACTTCCTTGCTGCTGTTCATCACTAAAGGAAGTCAGGACTGGAACTCAAGCAGGTAAAGGAGCAGGAGCTGATGCAGAGGCCATGGAGGAATGCTGCTTACTGGCTTGCTTGCTTCTCCTGGCTTGCTCAGCTTGCTTTCTTATAGAGCCCAAGACTACCAGCCCACAGATGGTACCACTCACAAGGGGCCCTCCCCCCTTGATCACTAATTGAGAAAATGCCTTACACCTGAATCTCACAGAGGCATTTTCTCAACTGAAACTCCTTTCTCTGTGATAACTCCAGCTTGTGTCAAGTTGACAGAAAACCAGCCAGTACACTAAGAGAGGAGGACAATTCTGCAGGAAACACAATATTCAATTCTTATCATTCAGAGCTATGTTGGGCTACCTGTACTACTAAACAAATGGGAAGAGTCAGTGACTGGTTCTGAATTGGTCACTAATTCTGGAAAATAGAAATAATTAGGTTGTTCCTATAAACCAGAACAGTAGAAAAGGGATCAAGCTTGGGTCTCAGATTCTATTCATTAGTGGATTCACTAGCTCCTCTTAGTAAGTCATATAAAAAGTAGTTTATATGTGTTGAAGAAAACAATGTAGACTCAAGAACAACAGAAAGCTAATTATGAAGATATCACAGAATAAATGTTTGGAATAGCCAGCCATTTAAGAAATTCTGGCCAAACTTATAGCTTGGGATCATGGAAATCTTGTGTTTGATAAAGGAACCCACAGCATCAATCATTTAAAAAAACAAACATTACTTTATGATGGAACACATTAAGAATTCTATAACTCAGAATTTATGCCAAAGAAAAAAAATTATGTCTCAATACAGTGCTACCCACATATGTAGTCACATGATGTTAGTTGTAATAGGCACAAATTGTCAACAATACAAAAAGGCATCATCAGGTGATGGGAACACATTTTATAAACTTTATAATAGACTACTACTGAACAATAAACTGGAATGGTTACTGGGCCACATAACACTATTGATGTGTATCAATATAATTTTGTTTTTGTTCTTGTTTTTCTTTTCATACTTTATTTACATTTCAAATGTTTCCCCCTTTCCTGATCTCCCCTTTGGAACCTCCCCATTCCTGCCCTCCTCCCCCTGCCACTATGGGTGTATTCTGCTAACCACCCACACACCCACTCTCATCTTCCTTCCTTGGCATTCTCTTATAATGGTGCATCTAACACCCTCAGGCCCAAGGGACTTTCCTCCCCCTGATGGCTAACAAGACCTTCCTCTGCTGCATATGTGGCCAGCACCATGGGTCCCTCCATGTGTATTCTTTAGTTGGTGATCCAGTCTCCTGGAGTACCGAGGGGTCAGGCCAGTTGCCACGTTGCTCCCTCTCTAGGGCTGCAAACTCCCTCAGCTCCTTCAGTCCCTTCTCCAACTCCTCCCTCTGGGACCTCACACTCATCCTTATGGTTGTTTCAAAGTGACTCTTGGCTATTTCAAACTTTTGGGCTAATAACCACTTGTCAGTGAGTACATACCGTGTTCATTCTTTTATGAATGAGTTATCTTGCTCAGGATGATATTTTCAAGTTCCATCCATTTGCCTGAGAATTTCATGAAGTCATTGTTTGTAATAGCTGAGTAGTATTCCATTGTGTAAATGTACCACATTTTCTGTATCCATTCCTCTGTTGAGGGACATCTGGGTTGTTTCCAGTTTCTAACTATTATAAATATGGCTGCTAAACATAGTGGAACATGTGTCTTTATTACATGTTGGAGCATCTTCTGGGTATATGCCCAGGAGTGGTATAGCTGAGTCCTCAGGTAGTATTATGTTCATTTTTTCTGAGGGTCTGCAAAACTGATTTCCAGAGAGGTTGTATCAGCTTGCAATGGAGGAGTGTTTCTCTTTCTCCACATCCTCAACAACATCTGCTGTCACCTGAGTTTTTGATCTTAGCCATTCTGACTGGTGTGAGGTAGAATCTCAAGGTGGTTGTTTTGATTTGCATTTCCCTGGTGACTAAGGATGTTGAACATTTCTATAGTTGCTTCTCAGCCATTTGAGTTTCCTCAGTTGAGAATTCTCTGTTTAGCTCTGTTCCCCATTTGTTTTGGTAGGATTATTTGGATCTCTGGAATCTAGCTTCTTGAGTTCTTCGTATACCTTGGATATTAGCCCTGTATCGGACGTAGGATTGGTAATGATCTTTTCCCAATCTGTAGGTTTTGTCCTATTGATAGTGTCCTTTGCCTTACAGAAGCTTTGTAATTTTATGAGGTCCTGTTTGTTGATTCTTGATCTTAGAACATAAGCCATTGGTGTTCTGTTCAGGAACTTTCCCCTGTGCCTCTATTGATGTGTATCAAAATAAATTTGCTGAATAAAGTCATATAATAGCCTATAATTCAATGGGTATAAAATTTTAGAAAATTCAAGGTAAGTTTTTATTAATAGAAGATTGGTATTTACATAGGGCTGAAGTAGAAGGCGAGAGAGGAGTGAATTACTATGAGGCTTAAAGAATTTTAGAGAATGATGATGTCTTTGTTAAAATCATCTGTCAAAAATATGTCCAACTCTGTACTTTAAGTATATTTCCTCTTATACCAAAAATTTCAGTAAAGCTATTACAATTATACTCAACCCAATCTGTGGACTGGCTGTAAATTACAGCAGCTGTACATTTTATTATATATGCATTATCATAGTTCTCTCATTTCCATTAAAGTGATGTTTTGTTCTAATGTAGAAACCACCTTTTTCTTTCTGTTTTTTTTTTTTTAGTAGATATTTTATTTATTTACATCCCAAATGTTGCTCCTGGTCACCGGTCAGACATTCCTTCAATTTACTCCACTTTTGTCTCTGCATTTCTTTTAGACAGGAACAACTCTGGGTCAAAAATTTTGAAGGTGGTTGATGTTTCCTCTCACTGGTGTCCTGTCTAACTATTGGCGATGGTCTCTTCAGGTTCTATCTGCCCACTGTTGGGCATTTCTGGTGAGGCATCTACATTAAGTCCTGGAAGTCTCTGACATCCCAGGTCTCTGGACTTTCTAGATGGTCTCCTTACCCCAGCTCCAACCCCTGGCAGCTTCATATTTCCACTCATTTGCCTGGTCTTCTGGGCTTCTCTCATGTCTCCCTTGATACTTAATCCTGTCCCCCTTTTCTCTCCCCCTCTCTTCCCACACCCCAAGATTCCACCTTATAACAATCAGAATGGCTTAGATCAAAAACACAAGTGACAGTATGTGTTGGCTAGGATATGGAGAAAGGGGAACCACTCCTCCATAACTGGTGGGATTTCAAACTGATATAATCACTCTGGACATCAATCTGACAATTCCTCAAAACTTGTAAATTGTTCTGCCTCAAGACCCAACTATACAGCTTCTACGTATATACCCCAAAGATGCTTCACCATACTTCAAAGACACATGTTCTACTATGTTCATAGCATAATATATACCAAGTGAATATTAGCCAAAAAGTACAGAATACCCATGATATGCCCCATAGAGCCTAAGAAGTTAAACAAGAAGGAAGGCCCAATTGAAAATGCTTCAATCCCTCTTGGGAAACAAAAAGTAGAGATCACTTTTAAAGTTAGTTGCTAGTTCTCACTGAAGACCTAAAGTGGATGACTCTATATTGTGTTGACACTACCTAACTTCAATACACATGTTGTCACTGATGGACCTTGAAAAGGTAATAGGAACATGCTTATCTAAAGTAGTTACTCAATCCATAGAATGGGAGAATGAAGCTGTTATGAAACAGAGTTAAATATGAGAATAAAGCACAATGGATTCAGAACAACATGTAATTTGGGCTGTGTGAATCGCCTGACATTTTCTCTCATATTCATTCTCTGTATTTCTCAACTCTGTGTTATTAAAAAGTACATTTCTGGACTCAGCAAAATGTCTGAGCAGGAAATGTACTGTTGGTAAGCCTGATAATCTGAGGGCATGAATTCACTCCTCAGAACCCGCATGCTAGATAGAGAGAACCAATTCTGAAAGTTGTCCTCTGACCTCCATATGTAATCCCTGGCATGCACCTCCCTCAACCCCCTCCCAATATATAAATCAATGTAAAACTAAGTTTTAAAATACGTTTACTGCATTCTCCTGTCTGTAACTCTTGGATGTGTCTGTACAATGAAATGTACCAAAGGAAAATAGAAAAAGCAAGTGTCTTTTTTTCCTGTGATCAAGCAGCATCTTGGAAGATGACTTTTCTCATTTTGTCTTAATGGAGATCCCTGCTCTGCATTGATGCTCTTGTTCATTCTCTTTGATGTGGTCTACAGCTGACACATACTTTTTCAACCAGTCCTCTCTAATATAGCTTCTACATACAATGACAACTCCTGTACACTCCAAAATTCAGTCAGAATAATCACTTTCCTCTCCCCAGCTAGATGCTGCTTATATTACCATGGAATGGTCAGATCTGACTAAGTTTAGTTTCTCAAGATTTGTTTCAAGTACCTCTTGAAATGTGACCCTTTACTTGACCTTTCCATTGACTACTCTGTGCTTTGTATCTTGACTTTGTTCTGTCAAGTTATTTGCATATTTAAGAGCTACCAGATAAGAAGACCCTCAAATATTTAATCAACAAATTGGGAGGTGGGCAGAGGTTGATGGTGTTGAGTGATGTTTGTGTTTGGCAATCTTTAAAGATCAACCCATTACCTTTTTAGTAGCAAAGTAAAGCTTTCAGGCACTGAATATAAGTTGACACAGGAAATATTAAAGGACAGCTTATGGCCACAACTTCCCTCCTGTACACAGAGAGGCAGGATCCATTTGAAAGACATTTATACTTTACTTTGGCCCTCCAACTAGTTAAGACAAATGCACCAATCTGCCAGCAGCTTGCTTGTTTTCCAGCCCATAGGATATTGGCTACAGTCCCAATGAACAATGTTGATCGGACTAAAGAAGATTGTGAAACTGGGATTAATAACAGTCTTGTGAAACTGAAATAAATAACAGCTCTGTTACAGGTTGAAATAAAGCATATTTAATGTCTTTGGAAGGCATATCAGAAATTTTAGGTTGGTGAGCAGCCTTCAATTTTAATTTTTTGGAGTACGACAATTAACTTAGAGCGATTGAAATGATAGCTCTGGCAAAATGGCTCAATCATGCTCAACCCTTCCACAGCAGTGAAATCACCAGAGCAGTAGTCACCAGGAAGTTTCCGCCCGTCTTTAAACTTAGTGGAACACTAACAGTTTTCCTGGACAGAAGGTAAAAGTGATTTTTCAAAGTTTACAGAGGAGGAGACCCTCACTCTTACTTTGTTAAGGCGGGACTTGAACTCCTGACCTCTGTGTGATAGGAAAGGAGACACCAGAAACTTACAACCCTCTGTTTTCAAAGACACCATTATTAAACCTGCTACATACAGCCATGGCTAAGAGGATTCCACTGCCTCTGCCTCTAGTCTCTGGTAGGAGGCAGGGTGAGGTCTAGAGAGGCTTACCCTTATTCTTTTTTCCCCTTCCTTTGCAGCCTGTAAATGAAACATAGATAAAGTGTGTTGGAGGGAAGACATTGAGTAGCCTGTCTGGGCTCTGATTCCTATCCACATTGCTGAGCCAATACATAGCATGTTTGGTTTTGCCAGAGGGAGAATTGACTATCATCCCTCACAACACATCTAGTGTCTGGAATCTAGTTGTGAGCCTGAGGCAAAAAAGAGGAGTCTGCTGTCTCTTACTTCAAACAGTTGTGCCCATAGCATAGAAAAGTGCCTGTGTTTAAGAGAGGCAAGAGTATCTCTGATGTTACTTGGTCTTGCTGTCTCTGACTGGAGGTTGTCTCTCCTGTAGGCCTGTGAGCCTATGATCTTAGGTATGTCAGCACTCCTGGGGAGACCAGCTCTCTCCTGGCAGGATTTGAGTACAGAGGGCTGTGGGACAACCTTAGCTCATGAGCACAGATGGATACCAGAAGGATCCTGTCCCTGACTACTCCGAGGTTCCTGTGCCCTGTGCACTCCTGGCGGGTCCCTCTTTGGACAGTTATTGGAGTGAAAGTGGTGATCTCACCTGTGGGCTTAGGCCTGAGAGCACTCCTGGGGGACCAGCTTTCTCCAAGTGGGATTTGGGTATGGAGGGCTGTGGCAGAACCTTATCTCTGGGACACAGATGAAGCTGGAAAGAACCCAGATGTCCTTCAACAGAGGAACAAATACAGGAAATATGGTACATTTACACAATGTAGTACTAATCAGGTATTAAAACCAATGACTTCATGAAATTCTTAGGAAATGTATGTAACTAGAAAATATCATCCAGAGTGAGCTAACACAATCACAAAAGAACACACATGGTATGCACTCGTTGATAAATGGATATTAGCCCAAAAGCTCAGAATACTCAAGATACAATTCATAGACCATATGAAGCTCCAGAAGAAGGAAGACCCAAATGTGGATGCTTCAGTTATTCTTAGAAGGGGGAACAAAATACTCACACGAGGTAGAGGGTAGGGGGACTTGGGAGGAAGCAAGGAGGGGAAGGGGGAAAAGGAAGGAGCATGATCAGGTATGAGAGGAGACAGGGATGTTATACAGGTGGTCAGAAATATGAACAGAGGCTTGTAGCAATGGGGGATGGGGAATGGGGGTTAGCCACCAGCACGTCCCAGATGTCAGGAAAGCAAGAGGCTCCCAGTACCCAATGGGGATGAGTTTAGCTGAAATACCCAACAAAGGGGAGGGAGAACATGTAGAGACCATATCAAGAGGTTAGGCAAGGTCCCTGGTTAGGGGATGGGGCCATCCACTCATCCCCAAAATCTTAACCCAGAAGGGCTCCTGTTTAAAGGAAATACGTGGGCAAAGTGTGGAGCAGAGACTGAAGGAATGGCCATCCAGAGACTGCCCCACCTGGGGATCCATCCCATATACAGACACCAAACCCAGACACTATTGCAGATGCAAAGAAGTGCTTGCTGACAGGAGCCTGTTATAGCTGTCTCCTGAGAGGCTCTGCCAGAGTCTGACAAATACAGAAGTGGATGATTGCAACCAATCATTGGACTTAGCACGGGGTTTACAATGGAGGAGTTAGACAAAGGAGTGAAGAAGCTGCAGTGGTTTACAACACCATAGGAAGAGCAACAATATCATCCAGCCAGAAACCCCAGAGCTTCCAGGGACTAAACCACCAGTCAATGAGTACATATGGAGGGACCCATGGCTCCAGCCACATATATAGCAGCTGATGGCATTGTCTGGCATCAATATGAGAAGAAGCCCTTGGTCCTGCGAAGGCTTGATTTCCCAGTATAGGGGAATGCCAGGGCAGTGTGGTTGAAGTGGGTTGGTGGTGGTGGTGGGAATCATCCTCATAAAAACAGAAGGAGGGGGTATTGGAGGAGGGTTCAGGAGGAGAAACAGGGAAAGAGGATAATATTTGAAATATGAATACATAAAATATCCAATAAAAAAGAAAACAAGAATAACAGCAAAGAGAGAGAGGGAGAGGGAGAGGGAGAGGGAGAGGGAGAGGGAGAGGGAGAGGGAGAGAGAATACCCAGGGCTAGCATTTTAGAGAGAGGTAACTGTTGTGGATAGCCCTGAGGCTGTTTGTTTGCATTTGGATCCTAATTCTGCCCTCCTGGGAAGGGCTTCTGACAAGGAGTGAGTTACACCTGTGACTTCTTGTGAACCAATTCCCTAATGAATAAAGGAGCCAATAACTCAGTGAGTAGGAGCTACTTCCAGGTCAGAGAGAGGAAGAGAGGAAGCAGGAGAGAGGCCCTTTTGGAAGGAGGATAGCAGATAGGTAAGATGTAGCTACTAGAGTTTCCTGGTATGGTGGATTCGAAAGGATTTGCCACCAGAGGAATCAGATTTTGATAAGGCTTACAAGATTAGGTTTTAGTTTATATGCCCAGAGATTGAGTTACTATTGTTTCTGAACTAAGTTTGTCTTGTGTTTTCCTTCACAAAGCGGCTTTCGTGGGTGCCAGAGAGAAAGGTACAGCAGCAAAGTGTGGGTTTGCCTGATGTGCACCACAGAGGTCATGGGGTATTGAAGCATGGGGCTGGCATGGTAGTACCCCTTCCCCCCCAGTGGGGACCTAGCAAGCTGGGTGGAGAGATTGTGCAGCTCTGTATCAGAGCTCCACCAGATAAAAGCAGATCAACCATTGCCTGTCAGTGTATGGCTGGCCAGTCTGCCAGGAAGAAAGAACTAGGGCATAGCACAGGAACATGCAATATATTCCTTCCTTTTTAATATTTCCCACAATAGGTGGTGAACCAATGTGCAGCTGGGCATGGGTCCAGTAGAAATTTAAGTTCATTAGCTTGGGAGTTAGGAGTGATATATATGTATCAGGGTTAGCACAGGAATTGAAACAAAGCAGGCTGTGAGGTCCCCAGGTGTGGGGAATTGCAGACTGCTCTCAGTCAGGGAAAGAATGAAGTTGCCTACTTCTTAGGGAAGAGGTGAATGGCACTGTGAATTTATAATGTTGGAATTATTTGCCTTTAGAAAAGAGTTATATATAGATTCTGTTTAAATCATGTGGGGAATTTTGCCCACAGTTTGGAACTAAGATAGGGACAATTAGTCACTCCAGAGTAGAGAGTGCAGTGGTAATCATTTCCTGCTTTGATCAGGTATTAATTAATATTGTCTGTGGCTCCAGGTAGCGAGATCAACAGATAATTGGTATAACAAGATGGCGGCTCTAGGAAAAGAGTCGAACAAAAAGATGGTAGAAGATTGTTTAACAAACCACAGGATACTCATATTCTGTCTAATGTGGGAGATTTTGAGTTTTGTGGTTATATTATTCCTCTGGGAGAGAGGTCTAAATTAAGGGTTTTCTGATTACTGGCTCAAGGATATGCTGATTTGAGAAAAAGGTTTTTTTCTTTGTGTTTTTGGAAAAGGTGATTAAGGTATTTACACCTTCCAGAGTTACATGAATCAGATATGATGAAGGGAGATCACCAGAGGTCTAGATTCCAGAGAATCAAACAAAAAATTATCTTGATGTTACTTATATTTTGTCTGGAGATTTATATATTGCTGAATGTACAGCTTTGGTGAGATCCATTGTCAGACATGCTAAACTGACCTGCTTGAACTCCTGATCTCATGGATTTTCAGCTGGATCCAATCAGGACACAGACATTAGAGACTTTAGTAATCATTGGTGTGGCCTTCTTAAAGCCAACCAACTCCCCTATTTTCCCTACCCTTTCCCTTACCCCTTCAAAAAATATCTCAACACCCATATTCCACTTGAAGAACTTATAAAGAGTCTTAGTTCCAGTTCCCTGGGCTTTGGGATTGGAGGTGGTTATTATAGGTTGCCTTTCTAGGGAATTTAGAAATGGTAATAATTGGAACAGGGAGGAAATAGCTAGAATTGATTGTATAGCCATAATCTCTATTGGTAGAAATGTTTATATTTGTTACTAAGCTGAAGTCATAATCTTTTATTTTGGTACAGAATTATTTTGATGCAAAATCAAGGTTTTCAATTGGTATTAATTTCATCTATTGATACAAATATTTTAAAAGTACAGGGCTTAGACCCAGTCCTTCTATAACTGTCATTATAAACTGATCTGAGATAATTAATCCTGTTAAGAGCCAAATAGCAAGTTCATGTCTCTGAGTTTATTGTTAGGGGGTTTTCAGGATTTTAATTACAAATAGCTGAGAGTAGTTAACGGAGAATAGTCCAGATTACTTTACATAGATAGTTGGTTTTCAAAAATGTCAGAAATCCAGAGAATGTAACATTTAATGTTATTTATTCACTAGTTTTTGAGACAAATCTGCTCCTGACAGCGTTCCCTTTCTTGGATTCAAAGAAGAAATTGAACATCAGTGGAGTTGCTCTAGTTGTGGTGAGACACCACTACACAAGAATTGCCTCATTTCTCCTGAAGACCTATACTATTCTTGAAAGGACACAATTTACAACTTAGGACAGCTTAGTTCTGCTGAGACAAAATAGGATAGTCCTTAATTTCCTGTTTCTCAAGGTCTGTCAGATGATCCTGGGCCAGAAGGCTGAAGAATGATGCTCCAGCTTTATGACTTACTGGGGCTGTATAGGTAGGCAGTTGTCTCTACAATTTGTCTCAGTTCTGATAGCAATGTTAGGCTTCCTATACTTTTGCAGTTTATGTTGTTCATTCTCAGGTTTCTGGTGGGGTTGAAACCTGAGTAGTCTCTTATCCAACCCAGGTTATTTACTTTGAGAGAACAGATTTGAGAGGATGGTTTTCAGATGGCATACAGTCTAAAGCCAGAACATAAGTCAAGGTAGAATCATAATCTTTTAATTTAGGATGTATGATAGTGTTCTATCTTAATGACAACATTGATAGACAGTGTATTAGATCTATCTACGCTTTATAAATTACAAAATGGTAATAGTCGTGCTTTATTATTTGAGAGAAAGGTTTTGTTTTTCTATTAGAACAGAAAGGGGGAAGTGTTGTGGATAGCCCTGGGGTTGTTTGTTTGCATTTGGATGCTAATTCTACCCTCATGGGAGGGGCTTCAGACATGGAGTGAGTCACACCTGTGACTTCTTGTGAACCAATCCCCTAATGAATAAAAGAGCCAATCACTGGGCTCGTAGAAGGGACTTCCAGGTTGGAGAGAGGAAGAGAGGAAGCAGGAGAGAGAGAGAGAGAGAGAGAGAGAGAGAGAGAGAGAGGGAAGCCTTTTGGAATGAGGATAGCAGATAGGTAAAATGTAGCTACTAGAGTCTCCTGGTATGGCAGATATGCAAGGATTTGCCACCAGAGGAATCAGTTTTTGATAAGGCTTACAAGATTAGGTTTTAGTTTATATGCCCAGAGATTGAGTTACTATTGTTTCTGAGCAAAGTTTATCTTGCATTTTCCTTCATGCCGAAGCTCACCTTGGTTCCAGAGAGAAAAGTACAGCAGCAAAGTGTGGGTTTGCCTGATATGCACCACAGTGGCTATGGGGGTATTAAAGCATGTGGCTGGAATGGTAGTGACCCACCAGTGGGGACCTAGCAAGCTGGATGGAGAAATCATGGAGCTCCACATGATAAAAGCAGGTCAGCCATTGCCTGCCAGTGTATGGCCAGTCAGCCCACTGGGATGAGAGAACCAGGGCATAGTGCAGGAACATGCAATATATTCCTTCTTTTTAATATTTCCCACAACTGGTAGGTACTTCAGCTCTCTCAGACAGAAAACCATTGTGACTAAGACTACAGTGTGACAAAACAAGCTATTTTACCAGGCTCTAGTTACCGATGCCTGCTGCTTTTTATATTTACTGTGAACTTTTGTCTCCTCTTGATGATTCTATGGTAGTTAGATGCAGCTATCCAGGCTTGGGGAAAATTGTTGGGACTTGATTATACAGTGCTTTTCCAGCTGTGTTCCATTAGGTAGGTCCTTCAGGAGACACACTTTCCATGTCAAATAAGGCTAAGAGCAAAGTCTGTTTGCACTAATTTCTGAGATGATTGTACAAAACACCACAAAGTTGGTGCTTTGAAACAATAGTGAATGTATTCCCTTGAAAGTTTGGATTACAAGTTCTGAATGGGTCTCATTGGAAGATCCATGTTGTTCCTTCTAGAAGATCCAGCAAATTTTCTTGCTTATTTTTTCAATGTAGGTTCTGACTACATTCCATGGTATGCATCCTCAAAATCTGCCTTAATTCTGTTTCCATTTCCTCATTTCTTTTGACCTTAGTGTTCTTTACTGTGTCTTATAAAGACTTTTTCCAATACCCTGATTATTCACAATGATTGACTTATCACAGTTTCAAAGTTGCCCCACCACTGGAGTCACATTTGCTCACATAGCCATAGCTGTGTGGACAAAGAAGCTTGGAAGCTGCCATTTGCTACAGAGATCTTTATTCACTCAAGCTCACAGTTTATACCAGTTACCAAGAGTGTGTTTTCTTTGTTTTAATGGAGAGAATTCCAATTCTATTTTCTGTTCTCCTTTGTTCTATGAATATCTATTCTTTATTGATACTACTCACTAGTAAGTGAGTGACTAAATAAGCCCATCTTACAGAATTCAGCATCTGCATGTTTATTTCTACACATAAACCTACTTTTGAGTGTCTGCATGATTATTTCTACACATAAACCTACTTTTGAGTGTCTGGTTCTGAGTCAAAATAGCTTTGGTATTTGACTGTTTTCCAATAAATGATTGCTGGAGAAACAGACAAATTGACAGAGATGAAGAGCGATGAGATGAAGTTGGACACAGATGACTTTGTGTGCTAGAGTTTCATTTGTGTTTAGGGCAGTGACATGTGTAAGGTGTTGATGTAAACTGTATAGAATCATTCTTCTAAGTCAACTAAACTGATATTTAATAACTTTCTCTAATTTCCTTTACTTCTCTTACCTCAACAGTTAAAATATCTTTTATTCTGAAGTACTGTGGAAGTTTGAATATTAGCATGATATTGTTTGATGAGTTAATTAGGCTATTGACTCAGTATAGAAACTGGAGTCAAAGTCTAATGAAATGCTCATATATGAGACTAATTTGCAAATTATTTTAAAAGTTTTGTAGTTCGGATTTTAATCTTCTTTTTTATACTCGTGGGCCTTCTCATATTTTTTGGTGGTACTTTTCCTTATAGTACAAATAGATTTTAAATGAGTTATAATAACTTTCTAAATTGTATGTTTAGAATAAGCTTCATCCTTGCTTGTATGCATTTTGTTTGTGGCAACAGTTTTGATTGATCACAATATTCTCTTTCCTTAAGACACACAGGGAGGATACTTTCTATCCATTATGAATTTAGGCATAACCACACTGCTGGCTTTGGCCAATGAAATCAAGAGGACCATATGAACGCATTGGTAAGATAGAGATTTCTCAGCTTGCACTGCTGCAAGGCTTATGAAAATGTGGATTCATTTATTGATGCACTTTGTACTTGGATGTCTATGAGAAATAAACTCTTCCTAACAATTCGGAATTCTTTTTATTTCAACCTGTTCAAATCTTCTTCAAGAAAAGTAGAATCTGTAACCTGATTTCTCCATATTTTCAAGTGCATGACAACATGCCTATGACACATTTTAGCATCCTATGGAGTGGTGTGGAAAAGTTGATTCTATTAATATATAGAAAGCAGAGAGTTGGGAATTGAGGAACAGAATGATCATGGGACTTGGAGTCAGGTCCTAGTCCTACCTTAATTTGATTCCCTTCCACATAGGCTGAATTAAATCCATAAGGTATTATTTATTTTAAAAAGTATTCCCACCTGTAAAAGTGATTCATTATATGTGGAGTGTCCTTGCTATTAATTGGCATAGCCTTGAAGAGCCAACTAAAATTTTACTTACTCAGAAAAAAATGTTTACTGCTGATAAAAGATAAACTTATTCATTATTTCTCCTTTTTTCTATGTAACTATTTGGTTAAAATCTATTTAGATTAAATAAAGTATTTTGTGAGTGAGTTATGACCAAGGGACTGATGCTTACTCAGTGTGAGGGGAGCCAATGAAGAGGAAAAAAGAGACTGAAAAGCAAGTCCTCCATAGGGGCTTCAGTTAGCAAAGAAAAAGCAAACATAAGTAAATGACAGGTATTGGAATTATTCCTTAGGGCCAGTGGTTTCTTGATGGTAGAAGGAAGAGGTGGTTAGTGGGCATCCTGATTCTCAAAAATCTGTAATGATAGTTGGTGGGTTGGAGATGAACTAGAGAGTTCCAGAGTAAATAAAGAGAGGGAAAACCTGAATATTAAAGTTTTCTTGTTTTGAATATTTGCCTAGGGCTAACCTGAGTGATCCTCAAGAACAGCCAGATTCAGAAGACTTTCCATCTTCTCCAGGCCCTGCATTCATTAGCAGCTCCCATGGAGTACCGTGTCAAAACCTCTTTTGGCAACTACAAAGGGTTTGCAGACTGTGGCAGCTCTCAGCCTTTGTTAGAAAGCATGACATTTTTTTATTTCTGTCCCACTCATGAGCTTTCTTTCTTATTCTTTTCACAAATTTTGTTAGGAAGATGAGTACAGATAGTAGAAAGATGAGGTTTGGATTTAGTTCATCAAACAGCCATCATGGGCTCTAGTCTGATCTCCATCAATTTCTTTTGATGCCTTAACATTGAAAGTACTTTTAACAGGCTTACATACTGATTCTATATAATGATAATTTACCTAATATTCAGGATGGTTCTTATGTTGAATTCCATGTGAAGACATACTGGAAATTTAGTCTTGACCTTTTTGCCACTGACTCTCATCAAAGAACAAAGTATCATATTCAAATTAGACACAGAATCTGGTTAAGGTTAGGACAGAGTCAAACTTCATCAACATCAGCAGGCGTGAAGGAGAGGGAAGACTCCCAGTTGCCAGCAGCTCATGTCCAAACCCCACCTAAGTTTCACAGTCTACATGAGGCTTACAAGTGCCAGTGTGAACCACATTATATGATGCTTATTATGTCTGTGAAGCCACTGTGCAATGTATTATGTGTACTCAGGAAACTGTTGGGTGAATTCTGACACATGGGACACTGCTCTTAGGACTTGTTGCAACCAGTTCAGTTATAGCCAAGCCTATTTTGTTGTTCTGACCCTAGTAAAGATGATCACAGAGTCTATGACAGGATCCCACCACCCGGTTTGAACAAACAGCACAAGGCAAAAAAAAAAAAGTTGCAAATGCTTAACAGCAGCACGAAAACTTCTCTCTTCCCCCTTGGAAACCAAATGCCATATAGGAAGTGATATGCTTAAGAATACTATGCCATGAAAATCCTGGGGAATGTACATGATGCAATGAAGAAGAAAATGAGAGACAGACAGGCTATCTCACACACACACACACACACACAAGTGGGGGGGGGAGAGGGAGAAAGAGAGAAACAAAAGCCACTACAGAACAACCACTCAATCAAACTCAAATATTGATCAAAAAAAAAATTATAAGCAAGAGGAAATGATTGGTTTAAAACCATTGAGTTTTAAGGTAGTTTGTTTTGCAGTGAAAGGTAACTGCTTGAATTGACTTTCAGATCTTGACATTAATTCTTTAAAGGTAGGGTTTGTATAGATAATGTATTCTTCGTTCTTTGGGATGGTTTTCCCCACTTGAATTATGGAAATACTGGATTTATTTTCCGTTTGGCTATGGAATCCATGGGTCAGTATGTTTCCAGGGACCTAACTTGGAGACTAAGGGCATGTAGAATCTAGAGGGAACAGGATCTAGGGTTGAGAAATGTTTGGTGGGAAACTATGTGTAGTCATTGTTGCTGCATAGTGTGTTCTCCTACCCCACACCAGGCTTAATTTACATGGGACCTGCTCAGAAGCATCTTGCACTAATGCTATCTTGTTTTCCATATCCTTTGATGTTCTTTGCCAAGTGCTGGGGCAAAATCTCATGCAAGAATGTCTTTCTTGGTTTATTGTGGTTCATAACCTCTAACCAAGTCTCATCAGTTACACAGGATTGCACTAGATAAACTGAAAATTCATAAAGGACCCTTCTTTCCTCTTGCTTCCACAATCACCTGAATTTAAATTATCATTTTATATGGTTTATTGAGTCATCTCCTAATGCATGGGTCCCTTTGAGGGATAGTCAGTTTACTGAGAAACTGCTCATTCTAGTGTCTACCAATTGTCTAAAATAAAAGTTTGAAATAGATGCTTAATGAGCTCTCTATTGCCTTCAACCAAGAGGAGCCACTTGTAAAGAGCATAAGCATTGCCACTGTTGCCTTTGAAAGAGTACGAAGGTTTTCACTAAAATTAAATTGTCCCTAAGGGAACAAATTTTCATTCCTTTCTCTTTAACACATATATTATGAGAAAATGTCTTTCTGTTTTTGTGGAGCTGTGGCACTCAGCACACCATGCCAGGTGGAAGACCAACTAAATATTTGCTCTTGTAAGAGTTATCCTCAGTGAGCTCTAGTTAGCACTTATTCCTTTCCTTCCACTCTCGACTTCATTTCCACTTTTTCACATTTGTTTCTGTGTAGGGCCTGTTTCTCTCCCTCCCCCCTTGTAAAGTATGATGCAGTAACACTGGTTCTTTACTGGAGCTCTTCTCCAATGGGCATGGATTTTCATAGTCTCTTGGGTTCTAGTTCAGCCTCTGCTACTACAGACTCCAAGGTCTTAATTTTTTCCACTATAAAAGCAGCATACTAATTCAATATATTCCAGGTCTGCCAATGAGATGAATGTTAACCCAAGGGAAGGAAAAGGACAGAAGAACTTTGCAAAATGAACAGATATATAAATATTTGGTGAGGCTGTGTGTTCAACTGTTCTTTACCTTTCACCATCTAATTGTGTAATTGACCCCCTGCTATGCACTCAACATTGTTTCTGACCAAAAATCCTGGAAACAATTAAAGTCTGCTTGTCAGGTTTGTCTTCAAGGATTTCTAAGGCCTGCCACTGTGACACTAATAGACAGAACCAGATAGGTGGAAGCATAATTTGAGGAATGTGCTGTAATTGGTCTTTAGTGTGACATAGTAATAGGAAAATTCATATAATTGACAATGTAAAGGCCCCCGCTGTTAGCAGCTGCTTTAAATTTAATGGAGCTGAGATTGGTAATAGTTTTTTCATCACAGGGGTCTTTTCTTTGGCAACCACAGCAGAGAGCAGCATGTCCCAGCATCCAGACTTCCCTTCAGGCCTCCAGCCCTGCCTTGCTGAAGCAGAAGATTGCAGGGAACAGGGCCATTTTCACTTTTTCATCATGTCTTAATTATCTAGTGGAGCTATCAGTGTGTGATATGTGGCATTCCCTCCCTGTAGGACATCTTATATAGCATGGTATTACAAGAAAGAGAGTTCTGGACCTGAACCAGGGATATGCCAGTTACTAGCTGCAAATGTCGACAAGCTACTTAACCTCTGAGCTGTGTTCTCTAGTAGCAACATGAAGCTTAAAGGCCACATATTGTAAAATGCATGACACATGGCAAGAGTGTATTTATTACATACTGACCTCCTATTTCCTTTCCATACCTGGGAGTGTTGTTAAGCATTTCAAATTAGCCAAGTACCTCACTCTCCAATGTATCCTAATTTTCTTTTTTTGCCACTTTTATTAATTTCCTCTCTCCTGATCAAAGCTATTTTGCTTCATGAAGCTGTACAAAATATGGGACTTACAAGGAAAATGCAAAATACTTAGTACAGGATCCCATTACTGGACAACTTGCGTTTTTACCATTGGTTGAGTTTACTGAACAAAGATTGATTTGTGGGTTTAAACCAAAGCCAGAACAACCATTCATAACTCTACACAGACATTAAGGCACATAGTTTAAATTAGCAATATAGGATTATGAAGATTTGTACACAAATGACTATGTATAAATGTATAACGATGAAGCTGAGCAGTGAGGAGACAGGAGAGGGACGAGGAGTCTCCCAAAAGTGTTGCCTGTAGGAAAAAACATGTTTCATACAGTTTCCTGGTAAGTTTGTGTATTAATTGATATCCTTAGCTATTGATTAAACTTATTTTTTATGCTTATTACCACACTTTTCCAAGTAGAACAAAGCTATAGGACTGAGGTCAAGTCTCTGTTTAATCACACAGTCATTTTTTTCTATAACATTTACACACTTAATATTAGAGGATTATACCTCTTATCCTGTAACAAGATAGAGTTTGTTACAGGATAACCAGACAAATTGAACAGTTATACATAGATGCTGTCCTAAGTATTGCCTCAAACTTCCCTAAGGAGAGGGGTGCATGTGTCTTTTTTATTTGTGGCTCTTTAACAAACATGCTTTCTCCTGTACTAAGTCTTCATTGTGTGTTTTTTCTTTTCCTCAGAAATAACCACTGAGACGCTTGATTTGATATGAAAGTTATGAATTGTAGGTTTAGACATTCCTGTTAGCTCTTGTGTTCTGATGTGCCCTTAGACATTGCACAGGGTATCATATACACTATTTGTCACACTCAGAAGTATCTCTCTCTCTTTCTTTCTCTCTCTTTTACATAGAAGAACAGGCATAGAAATATATAGATTTTACTAAGTCAAAACTATTATTTTGAGGAAGACATCAATGAACATGCTAAAATGGACCAGGGAAAGCTCAGGAGGCAGTAACCCTATTCAAAGAACAGTAGAAAACCAAAGAAGGGTGAGAGCAGGTGAGGTGATATTCTCCAAGGAAGAGCACATAAATTAGTTGTTCAATGCCAAAAAAATCATCACTAAAAACATGCAGTCTGCTCCCAGAGCTGATCTTGTGCTGCAGTGCCAGGAGCTGATCCTGTGCCACAGCATTCCATAACCAAATACCTCTGGTAGAGAACAGGTTTCCATGAGTGCTGACAAGCCTGTAATTACAGATAAGTCCACTACTTCTGGTCAGCGGGACATGCAGGGAACGTTCAGGACACAGGAACCAAGGAGCAGCCTGGGACAGGATCCTTCCAGTTTCCATCTGTGCCTGGAGCTGATCCTGTGCCACAGAGCTCCATATCCAAAGACCTTCAGGAGAGAGCAGGTCTCCCAGGAGTGCCAACACACCTGTGAGTACAAGTAAGATCACCACTTCTGCTCATATTCCTGGCCCAAGAGGGACCTACCCCAAGTCATCAGGACACAGGAATGAAGAAACAGTCGGGGACGCATCCTTCTGGTTTCCAACTGGACCCCAGAGGTGACGCTGTGTCATAGCTATCCATACCCAAATTCCTCCCAGAGAGAACTGATCTGCCAGGAATACTGACACACAGGCTTACACGAGGGACAAGCCACAGTCAGTAACAGCAAGACCAGTTAACACAAGAGATAAACAAATGGCAAGAAGCAAGGACAAAAACATAAGCAATAGAAACCAAGTCTACTTGGAATCCAGTTGCCCCACCACAGTGAGCCCTGTATATCCAAGCACACCAGAAAAGCAAGATTCTAATTTAAAAATCACATCTCATGATAAGGATAGAGGACTTTAAGAAGGACATAAATAACTCCCTTAAAGAAATACAGGAGAACACAGGTAAACAACTAGAAGTTCTTAAAGAGGAAACACAAAAATCCCTTAAAGAATTACAGTAAAACACACACACACACACACACACACACACACACACACACACACCAAGTAAAGGAATTGAACAAAACCATCCAGGATCTAGAAGTGGAAATAGAAATAATAAATAAATCACAAAGAGAGACAACCCTGGAGATAAAAAACCTAGGAAAGAGATCAGGAGTAATAGACAAAAGAATCACCAACAGAATACATGAGATAGAAAATAAAATCTCAGGTGGAGAAGATAGCATAGAAAACATTGACACAACACTCAAAGAAAACGCAAAATGCAAAAAGCTCCTAACCCAAAACATCCAGGAAATCCAGGACACAATGAGAAGACAAAACATAAGGATAATAGGTATAGAAGAAAGTGAGGATTCCCAACTTAAAAGACCAGTAAATATCTCCAACAAAATTATAGAAGAAAACTTCCCTAACCTAAAGGAAAAAAATGCCTAAGGACATACAAGAAGCCTATAGAACTCCAAATAAACTGGACCAGAAAAGAAATTCCTCCCATTACATAATAGTCAAAATGCCAAATACACAGAGCAGAAAGGTTATTAAAAGCAGTAAGGGGAAAAGGTCAAGTAAAATATAGAGGCAGATCTATAAGAATTACACTAGGCTTCTCAACAAAGACTATGAAAGCTATAAGATCCTGGGAAGATGTTATACAGCCTAAGAGAACACAAATGCCAGCCCAGGCTACTATACCCAGCAAAACTCTCAATTACATGACATGAAGAAACCAAGATATTCCACAACAGAACCAAATTTACACAATACCTTTCCACAATTCCAGCAATAGATGGAAAATACCAACAAAAGGAGGGAAAGTACACCCTAGAAAAAACAAAGTAATCTTCTTTCAACAAACCCAAAACAAGATAGGCACACAAACATAAAATTAACATAAAAAATAATAGAAAGAAACAATCACTATTGCTTAATATCTCTTTATATTAATGGACTTAGTTCTCCAATAAAAAGACATAGACTAACAGGCTAGATATGTAAACAGGGCTTAGCATTTTGCTGCATACAAAAAATGCACCTCAGTGTCAAAGACAAACACTACTTCAGAGTAAAGGGCTGGAAACAAATTTCTAGGTGAATGGTACCAAGAAACAAGCTGGAATAGCCATTCTAATACCAAATCAAATACAAAAATTTCAGCCAAAAATTATCAAAAAGGATAAGAAAGGACACTTCATACTTATCAGAAAAAAAAAAATCTACCAAGAAGACCTTTCAATTCTGAACATCTATGCCCTGAATGCAAGGGCACCCACATTCATAAAAGAAACTTTACTAAACCTCAAAACACACATTGCACCTCACACAATAATAGTGGGAGACTTCAACACCCCACTCTCATCAATGGACAAATCATGGAAACAAAAACTAAACAGAGACACAGTGAAAGCAACAGAAGTTATGAACCCAATGGATTTAACAGATATCTATGGAACATTCCATCCTAAAACAAATATATATATATTCTTCTCAGCACCTCATGGTACTTTCTTCAAAATTGACCATATAATCACTCAAAAAACAGGCCTCAACAGATAAAATAATCCCATGCATCCTATCATATCACCATGGGCTAAAATTTGTCTTCAATAGCAAAAGAAAGGAGAGAGAGAGAGAGAGAGAGAGAGAGAGAGAGAGAGAGAGAAGAGAGGAGAGAGAGAGAGAGAAGACATATACATAGAAGCTGAACAATGCCCTACTCAATGATAACTTGGTCAAGCAAGAAATAAAGAAACAAATTGAAGACTTTCAAGAATTTAATGAAAATGAAGGCACAACATACCCAAACTTATGGCATACAATGAAAGCAATGCTAAGAGGAAAACTCATAGCTCTGAATGCCTCCAAAAAGAAACTCTAGAGAGCATACACTAGCAGCTTAACAGCACACCTAAAAGCTTTAGAACAAAAAGAAGCAAATACACCCAATAAGAGTAGACAGCAGGAAATCATCAAAGTCAGGGCTGAAATCAACCAAGTAGAAACAAAAAGAACTATGCAAACAGTGAACAAAACCAAGAATTGGTTCTTTGAGAAAATCAGCAGGTAAATAAACCCTTAGCCACACTAACCTAGAGCACAGAGACAATATCCAAATTATCAAAAATCAGAAATGAAAAGGGAGATATAACAACAGAAACTGAGGAAATTCAAAAAATCATCATATCCTACTACAAAAGCCTATATTCAACAAAACTGGAAAATTTGGATAAAGTGGACAACTTTCTAGACATTTACCAAATATTAAAGTTATATCAGGATCAGACAAACTATCTAAACAGTCCCATAATCCCTAATGAAGTAGAAGCAGTCATTAAAAATCTCCCGAACATAAAAAGACCTAGACCAAATGGGTTTAGTGCAGAATTCTATCAGACCTTCAAAGAAGATCTAATACCAATACTATTCTACCGAATAGGAAGAGAAGGAACACAATCCAATTTATTCTATGAAGCCACAGTTACACTGCATATTCTCCCTTGGAGATGGAACAGTTTCTGTCTAACCAGAAAGTTGTCACAATTTCCTTTCAAAGAGGACTTCAGAAAACATTCTTTCTACTTTTCTCATGTTTAATGTTCCAAATAATAGATTTTAAAAACTGAAGAAAAAAAAAAACCAAAAAACATACATACAAGTAAGTTTATAGCACTGAACAGGTTATATTTAGGAATATATAAATATACACATACATATATGCAGTAACAATTAGTGAAAAAATGAGGCCATAATTTGAAGTAGGGTTTGGAGAGAGGAAAAGAAAGGGAGAACTGTTGAGATTATAAGATAATCTCAAAAATATTGTTTGTATTTTTTTCCACATTTTAAAAATAGGTTTTATCACTTGGAAAGTAATAACTATTGTCAATATTGCCTTGTTCAACAGAAACAATGAAAAGATAATACTGTTGTCATTCATTAAAGAACAAAAGACAACATGGAAACTTGCATACAAATATCTATCAGAAAAGCAATATAATGCCTGAGAACTATTAGTACCCTGAATTTTTGAGCATTTGATACTATATACATATATTTCCAATGAATGAATCTTTGTCAATCATCATCACAAACATTTACAAATATTTTAAGCGATGTGTATGTTGCCCAAATGTTTGTGCTACTAATGGTATTTAAGATAATTTTTTCTTTTTTCTTTCTTTTTCTTTTTGGATATTTACTTTATATACATTTCAAGTGTTTTCCCCTTTGGAAATCCCCTATTCCATTTTCCCTCCACCTGCCTCTATGAGGGTGCTCCCCCACCCAACTACCCACTCCAGTCTTCCCTCCCTAGCATTCCCCTAAACTGGGGCATCTAACACCCTCAGGCCAAAATGCCTCCCTTTCCACTGATGGCCAACAAGGTCCTCCTCTGCCACATATGTGGCCAGCCCCATATGTCCCTCCACGTATATTCATTGGTTGGTGGTCCAGTCTGTAAGAGCTCTGGGGGATCTGGGCAGTTGACACTGTTGCTCCCTCCACAGGGCTGCAAACTCCCTCAGCTCCTTCAGTCCCTTTTCCAACTCCTCTATCTGAAACCTCATGCTCAATCCAATAACTGGCTGTGAGCATCTGCCTCTGTATTTGTCAGGCTCTGCCTGATCCTCTGTGGAGACAGCTTATCATGCTTGAAACAGAAAGCACTTCCCAGCATCCACAAGAAAGTCCTGGTTTAGTGGCTATGTATGGGATGTGTCCACAGGTGGGGCAGTCTCTGGATGACCTTTCCTTGAGTCTCTGTTCCACACTTTGTCTCAATATTTCCTCCTGTATGTATTTTGTTCACCCTTCTAAGAAGCACTGAAGCATCCACATTTTGGTCTTCCTTTTTCTTAGGCTTTATATGGTCTGTGAATTGAATCTTGTGTATTCTGAACTTTTGGGCTAGTATCCACTTATCAGTGAGTATTAACCGTTTTTTGTTCTTTTATGACTGAGTTACCTCACTCAGGATGATATTTTCAAGTTCTATCCGTTTGCCTGCGAATTTCATGAAGTCATTGTTTTTTAATAGCTGATTAGTATTCCATTGTGTAAATGTAGCACATTTTCTGTATCCATTCCTTTGTTGAGGGACATCTGGGTTGTTTCCAGCTTCTGACTGTTACAAATATGGCTGCTATGAACATAGTGGAGCATGTGTCCTTATTACATGTTGGAGCATCTTCTGGGTATATGCTCAGGAGTGGTATAGCTGGGTTCTCAGGTAGTATTATGCCCAACTTTATGAGGGTCTGTCAAACTAATTTCCAGAGTGGTTGTACCAGCTTGCAATCTCACCAGCAATGGAAGAGGGTTTTTCTTTCTCCATATCCTTGCCAGCATCTGCTGTCACCTGAGTTTTTGATCTTAGCCATTCTGACTGGTGTGAGGTAGAATCTCAGGATTGTTTTGATTTGCATTTCCCTGATGACTAAGGATGTTGAACTTTTCTTTAGGTGCTTCTCAGTCCTTAGAGTTTCCTAAGTTGAGAATTCTCTGTTTAGCTCTGTTCCTCATTTTTTAATGGGGTTATTTGGTTCTTTGGAGTCTACCTTCATGAGTTCTTTGTATGTATTGAATATTAGCCCTCTATCAGATGTATGATTGGTAAAGATCTTTTCCCAATCTGTTGGTTGCCATTTTGTCCTATTGACAGTGTCCTTTGTCTTACAGAATCTTTGCAATTTTATGAGGTCCCATTTGTTGATTCTTGATTTTAGAGCATAAGCCATTGGTGTTCTGTTCAGGAACTTTTCTCCTGTGCCCATATCTTAACTACATCATTCAACACAATGCCTCCTTTCATGAATGTCTCCTATGCACTTCATGCAGGACCATCTTCATGAGTGTGAGTGTGCAAGCAGCTCAAGCAGAGGTTCCCATCCTCAGAAAATATCTGTGTTTAGTTTAATGTTCCACTCTCTCCAACTTGAAAATTTTCAATAACTTTTGGATAAATGACTCAATGGTTTTATTTTGCATTGGGATCTGGGAATTGTGAAGCCAGTGCTGACTCCAAGATCATTTATTTCTTGCCCATTTGTGGAGCAGCTCTTTGTACTCCCAGGATTAAGCCATTCATCATTTCATGCTGGATCATTACTAACAGTTATATGTTACTCTTTTTGATAGAGGAAGTATTGGTAATTTCCAAATTTGGATTGTCTTATATTCCAAAAGCATTCATAATATATGTCTTAGTTAGGATTTTATTGCTGTGAAGAGAAAT
The DNA here is from genome assembly GCA_019843965.1 of Rhynchomys soricoides. NCBI lineage: Eukaryota > Metazoa > Chordata > Mammalia > Rodentia > Muridae > Rhynchomys > Rhynchomys soricoides. The sequence goes on from JADRCH010000117.1 coordinate 148,552, forward strand.
GACATGCATTATTTTACTGGAACAGATGCTCGAGAGGTGTCTGATGTTTGGAAAGTATATATATATAACCCAACAGACAGTGGACAGTGCTCTCTCTATCACTGGTTTGCCTTACAACTCTTTCCTGGTCATCTTTGGGTTTTGCTGACACTAGTCTAACTCACTGACAATATTCTTGCATTGATGCACCTTGCTTTACTTCTTGTGGTATTCTAGCAGATGTATATTTGTCCAATGAACTTTTCAGTGGGGTCACCTAGGACCATCAGAAAGCACAGATATTTACATCACAATTCACAGTAATAGCAAAATTACAGTTATGAAGTAGCAACAAAAATAATTTTATGTTTCGAGGTCACGAGAACATGAAGAACTATATTAAAGGATTGGAGCAATTAAGAAGGTTGATAATTACTGATTTACGACAAAGGAAAATTCATGCTCCTGAAGGTTCATGTGATCTGTTTCATTGTTGTTAGTTGTGACCCTGCAAGTTAGCCTGAAGAAGTCTTTATCCTTGTCATGATCTGAAAGGAATTAATCTGGTTCCTTAAAATTAATACATCACTGTCAAGATTATTGTCCTCATCTAGGTGTGGGTGCTCTGGCCTCACAATTTTGTTATTCTTAGGGACTGAAGGAGCTGAGGGAGTTTGCATCCCCAGGAAGGCAGCAAAAGTGGCAACTGGCTTGACCCCCACCCATACTCCTGGAGACTGATCCACCAGTCAAAGAATACACATGGAGTGACCCATGGTGCTGGCCACATATGAGGCAGAGGAGGGTCTTGTTAGACATCAGGGGGAGGAGAGGCCCTTGGGCCTGAGGGTGTTAGATCCCCCAGTATAAGAGAATGCCAAGGAGGGAAGATGAGAGTGGGTGTATGGGTAGGTGGGGGAATACCCCCATAGAGGCAGGGGAGGGGGGAGGGAATATGAAGGTTCCAAAGGGGAGATCTGGAAAGGGGAAAACATTTGAAATGTAAATAAAGTAGGAAAAAAATGTATAGGAAACATTGGTAAAAAAAAAAAAAAATAAAAGAATCCAAAGCAACACATGCAGAAAAGAAAAGAATAATGCCTTGAGAGGACTGAGACAGGCTGACTTCATGATATGCTTCAAACTGGCAGTTCAGGAGACTAGAGGATCTCTGTTTCGCACAACTGGGCAAACCCAGGCATGTCAGTTACTGGAAAACCCCCAGGCTGTTGGCAGCCAATTTGAAAGTGTCCCACCATCAGAAGCCTCCCTGCCACCAGGCTGAAGCAAGGGCAATTAGTCAGCAACAGTTTCCAGGCTTCCCTGGCAACAAATTTCAGGCTTTCCCAGAAACAGTGTCCTGGCCCCAGCCACCAGCAATGGTTTTGGAATGTCTGTAGAGATAGAGCCAACCAATTAATATAAAGATCACCTACCTTTACATGGAATTCTCCTAATGTTCTTTAAATTGGGCCTGCAAGTTCACCCAGGGATCTCCAACTTGATAAATGGTGGACCCAGCATGCCAGACTTCTGCAGAATAAAATGATCTTTGCTTTTCCATACTATTTGAGTCCAGGGTATCATTCTTTAGTGAGTAGTGGACCCTTCCAGACTCATCTCCATTCCTTTAGTAAAGTGAAGGAAAGCAAAGAGAAAGACACCAATGAAGGTAGTCATTAGGCTTGTGTATTGTTTTAAGTACTCTTGTCCCTAGAGAACAGCCAGCACTCTCCAGATAAACCACTTTCTAAGTATCCATCCAAATACTATTCTTAAACATTACCACATGTCACTGCATTGAGGGGTTTCAGCAACACTCCTCTGCAATATGTTCAGCCCCCATAACGCAAATTCTCCTGAGCCCTACAGTGTTTCTGTGTTTTCTCCATCCCTTATTGCCTTAGTAAAGGAATGCTCTCCAGGTTACCCTAAGGAAAACTAACAGCTGTTGACTTGCTCAATCTTACATAGTAGATCCATTCTAACAAATCCAAATTCTATTCCTTTCTTTTATGATTTCTCATAAGAGGACCTAACAGATCATCTCTTCACATAACATAGTGAGGGCAACAGCAGACCAAAGAAATGATTCCATCCAAGTCCAGTTTGGTAAATTAATGAGTTTATTGGGGTTACCATGGATGGCACAAAGACATCTGCTTCACTAAAAAGTTTCAGTCTGGGAACAGGTGACAACTCACAAAAAGTGCACTATTAAGAGTTCTGATTGCCAAGCAATCTTCTACCTCCTATATACTCTACCATGCAGATGGATGATAGGAGAAAGAGGTGGGAAGAATATCATGGTCTTAGTACAGTCAAGCACAGGCCTGAAGCATACCTTCATGCTTCTGAGGAGTATTTTCCCTACTTAGGTAAAGATGGAATTCTTAACTTTACCACAGAAAAGATCCTCAGAACAAGCCAACATGAGGCATATTTGGAGTGTATTGGATGAGAAGTTTAATGCACACTGAAGGATGGGGGATAATAGAGAAGTATTTAGAAAAAAAATACTGAGTGTAGTCATGGGCTTTGCAAGAGTCAATAGCAATTAAATATCTTTGCAGTAGCATATACACAGTTTCATGGGGAGGAGGGCATTAACATTATATCTCACAGGGTTATTAAGGAATTTTTTCTTTATGCTAATAAGATCTTCTTTGATAGTCACTGGATAGAATTACAGTTGCTATGGAGTCTGCTGCAATGGCTGCAGTGAAAGTTGTTTTTACTCTAAATCAGTCGTTTTAAATCTGTGGTTTGCATCCCCCTTGGGGGTTGCACATAAGATATCCCACACATCAGGTATTTACATTATGACTCACAACATAGCACAATTACAGTTATGAGGTAGCAATAAAATAATTTTATGGTTGGAGGCTACTACAACATGAGGAAGTATATTAAAGTGTCACAACATTAGATGGGTTAAGAATCACTTTTCTAACCAAGGGTTTAGCTTTATTATGATATACCAGAAAAAGATCTTGGGAAGGAGTATGACCATACATAAAAGTTGTATAGGTAGCTTTAAGATTTATACATTTCAATATTCTTATTTGAAAAGTGTTATCTCTACATTGACAGCCAGTGGGAAGAGTACTCCTGAAGTCCCAGTGGCTCTTTGGCTTGACTTTGTCCCTTGTCATGATACAGCTAACGAAAATTTCTTTCTTTTTTTTCATTTTTTTTTTTTAAATATGGAACTGACCTCCACCAACCCTCTCAGAACTAGGTCAGACTCACACTTTACTTTTTCCTTTCAGTTCAACTCTGACCTTGAAGCTCAAAGTCAAGACCCGCAGCCAGCAGCATCAGATTCTTCTGCAATAGAATTCATTCATTGACTTATCCACCAGAGACTTTCTGTTTGTATTCCCAAAGTTCTAAAGGTTGGCCTTTTTGAAACTCCTTGCTTCTTTGCCTCTATAATCTTCGGAAGCCATTCTGTAACACACACATACGCACACATGCACACACATGTACACACATACAAGTCCATGGAGAGAGACAGAGACAGA
>JADRCH010000117.1:152067-169567 GCA_019843965.1 Rhynchomys soricoides
ATGATATTGTGGAAAGACACAAACATGTCCTTCTATATCTCTGGCAATGTGCACCCATAAGACTGACCACAGTAACACTGATGTTTGCATCACAACCTAGAGGACTGAGCTTACACACTTCCTGAAATCTTCTTAGCAGTTTTCCATGGCAGTTCTTTCACCTGCCTTTGACTTCTTTCACTATTTTCCTTTTCTAAACTTCTGGGAGTCATCTCAATTTTGTAAGTTTTGCCAGGCTTTCACCTGGACATTGTGTCTTTTCTATAGTATAAGAATTTATTGAATATCAATAAATCACAAGCCATCTTGATTTCATTGCCTGAAGTTTACCAAGTAGGTGATTTCCCTTGATAGCTTATTTTAAGTTCCAAGAAAAAAGGAAAGAAAGGAAAAAAAAAAGATGGCACACATATATCAGACATTTTACAAGACTGCCTGGCTAAGTGGAAATCCTGTGATGATAGAGAGCAGAAATGTTTCACATTCACAGCCATACTAGGTTGGGGGAAATTAATCCCACATTAGTCACTTATTGCTAGCTTCTGTGTGCTCCCTAACATCTTTATGACTCTTAGGTAAACTATTTTGAAATGTTCCAATAGGCCCCTAGCTTCCAACAACCCCAAAGCTAAAAATGCCATCCCAAGGCACCTATGGTCTATAACTGAGATGTTCCTATTTTGTTGTAACACTCGTACCTGAAATTTTCCACCACTGTATTTGAAAAGTGTCTTGAATTATAATATCTATGTTCTATCTCTGTAAAAACCTCATGAAATTATTGACATGTTAGAGTGTGAAATTTGAGGTAACTTGAATTTGTGTATCTGAGCCATGGTCACATATATTTGGCTTCAGAATGAACTGTCTCTTTTCCCATTTGGAAAACCTCGGAGTTTCGCACTGACTTTTGCCCTCGCCATTGACACTGATGTTCTTGTTTTTTTAATTTCAATCTTAAATACTATTTTTTTTTAATTTTATTTATTTTATTTTTATAATTTATTTACATTTAAAATGTTTTTCCCTTTCCATGTCTCCCCTTTGGAAGCCCCCTATCCCATCCTACCTCCCCCTGACTCTATGAGGGTATTCCCCCACCCACCCACCCACCCACTCCCTTCTTCCCTCCCTGGCATTTCCCTATACTGGGGCATCAAACATTCTCAGATCCAAGGGTCTCTCCTCCCACTGATGGCCACCATGCCCTCCTCTGCTACATATGTGGCCAGCACCAAGGGTCCCTCCATATGCATTCCTTGGTTGCTGGGCCACTCTCTGGGAGCAACAGGGGGCCTGACCAGTTGTTACTGTTGTCCCCTCCCCATGAGGCTGGAAACTCCCTCAGCTCCTTCAGTCCCTTCTCCAACTCTTCTACCTGGGACCCCACCATCAGTCCAAAAGTTGCTGTGAATTGAATCATGGGTATTCTGAACTTTTGGGCTAATATCTGCTTATCAGTGAGTATATACTATGTTTGTTCTTTTGTGAATGAGTAACCTCACTTAGAATGATATTTTCAAGTTCCAACCATTTGCCTGAGATTATTGAAGTTATGAAGTTATTGTTTTTAATAGCTGGGTAATATTCCATTGTATAAATATACCACACTTTCTGTATCCATTCCTCTATTGAGGGACAACTGGGTTGTTTCCAGCTTCTGGCTATTATAAATATGGGTGCTATGAACATAGTGGAGCATGTCTACTTAGTACATGTTGGAACATCTTTTGGGTATATAACCAGGAATGATATAGCTGGGTCTTCAGGTAGTCCTAAGGCCAATTTTCTGAGGGTTTGCCAAACTGATTTCCAGAGTGGTTGTACCAGCTTGCTATCCAACAGAAATGGAGGAGTGCTCCTCTTTCTACACATCCTCACTAGCATCTGCTGTCACCTTAGTTTTTTATCTTAGCCATTCTGACTGGTGTGAGGTGGAATCTCAGGGTTGTTTTGATTTGCATTTCCCTGATGACTAAGGATTTTGAACATTTCTTTAGATGCTCCTCGACCCTTTCAGTTTCCTCAGTTGAGAATTCTCTGTTTAGCTCTGTTCTCCATTTTTTGATAGGGTTATTTGGTTCTCTGGAGTCTAACTTCTTGAGTGCTTTGCATATATTGGATATTAGCCCTCCATCTGACATAGGATTGGTAAAGATCTTTTCCCAATCTGTTGGTTGCCATTTTGTCCTATTGACAGCGTCCTTTGCCTTATAGAATCTTTGCAATTTTATGAGGTCCATTTGTTGATTCCTGATCTTAGAGCATAAGCCATTGGTGTTCTGTCCAGGAACTTTCCCCCTGTGCCTATGTGTTTGAGACTTTTCCCCACTTTCTCTTCTATTAGATTCAGTGTATCTGGTTTTATGTGGAGGTCCTTGAATCACTTCAACTTGAGCTTTATACAAGGAGATACCAATGGATCAATTTGCTGTCTTCTACATGTTGACCTCCAGATGAGCCAGCACTGTTTGTTGAAAATGCTGTCTTTTTTCCACTGGATGGTTTTAGCGCCTTTGTCAAAGATCAAGTGACCATAAGTGTGTGGGTTCATTTCTGGGTCATCAATTCTATTCCATTGAATTACCAGCATGTCACTGTACCAATTCCATGTGTTTTTTTTTTTTATCACTACTGCTTTGTAGTACAGCTTGAGGTCAGGGATGATGATTCCCCCAGAAGTTCTTTTATTGTTGAGAATAGTTTTTGCTATCCTGGGTTTTTTATTCCAAATAAATTTGAGAATTGCTCTTTCTAAGTCTATGAAAACTTGAGTTGGAATTTTGGTGGGGATTGCATTGAATCTATAGATTGCTTTCAGCAAGATGGCCATTTATACTACATTAGTCCTGCCAATCCATAGCATGGGAGATCTTTCCATCTTCTGAGGTCTTCTTTGATTTCTTTCTTCAGAGACTTGAAGTTCTTGTCATACAGATCTTTCACATGTTTGGTTAGAGTCACACCAAGATACTTTATATTGTTTGTGAGTATTGTGAAGGGTGTTATTTCCCTAATTTCTTTCTCAGCCTGTTTTTCCTTCCAGTATAGGAAGGCTACTGATTTGTTTGAGTTAATTTTATATCTAGCTATTTTGCTGAAGTTGTTTATCAGTAGCAGTTCTCTGGTGGAGTTTTTCAGGTCACTTAAGTATACCATCATATCATCTGCAAATAGTGATATTTTGATTTCTTCCTTTCCAATTTGTATCCCTTTGACTTCCTTTTGTTGTCTAATTTCTCTAGCTAGAACTTTAAGTACTATATTGAATAGATGGGGAAAAAGTAGACAACCTTGTCTAGTCCCTGATTTTAGCGGGAATTCTTTAAGTTTCTCTCCATTTAGTTTGATGTTGGCTACTGGTTTGCTGTATATTGCTTTCACTGTGTTTAGGTATGGGCCTTGAATTCCTGATCTTTCCAAGACTTTTATCAGGAAGGGATGTTGAATTTTGTCAAATGCTTTTTCAACATCTAATGAAATGACCATGTGGTTTTTTTCTTTGAGTTTGTTTATGTAGTAGATGACATTGATGGATTTCTGGGTATTGAACCATCCCTGAATCCCTGGGATGAAGCCTACTTGATTGTGATGAATGAACATTTTGATGTGTTCTTGAATTCGGTTTATGAGAATTTTATTGAATAGTTTTGCATCAATATTCATAAGGAAATTGGTCTGAAGTTTTCTTTCTTTGTTGGGTCTTTGTGAGGTTTTGGTATCAGTATAACTTTGGCCTCATAGAATGAATTGGGTAGTGTTCCTTCTGTTTCTATTTTGTGAAATAGTATGAAGAGTTTTGTTATTAGGTCTTTGAAGGTCTCATAGTATTCTGCACTAAATCCATCTGGTCCTGGGCTTTTTTGGTTGGGAGACTTTTAATAACTGCTTCTATTTCTTTAGGTGTTATGAGTCTGTTTAGATGGTTTATCTGATCCTGTCTTAACTTTAGTATTTGGTATCCATCTAGAAAATTGTCTATTTCATCCAGATTTTTCAATTTTGTTGAGTATAGGTTTTTGTAGTAGGATCTGATGATTTTTTGAGTTACCTCAGTTTCTCTTGTTATATCTCTCTTTTCTGGCTAAGGGTTTATGTATCTTGTTGATTTTCTCAAAGAACCAGCTCCTGGTTTTGTTGATTCTTTGTATGGTTCTTTTTGTTTCTACTTGGTTGATTTCAGGCATGAGTTTCATTATTTCTTGCCCTCTACTCTTCTTGTGTGTATTAGCTTCTGTTTGTTCTAGAGCTTTCAGGTGCACTGTTAAGCTGCTAGTATATGCTCTCTCCAGTTTCTTTTTGAAGGCTCTCAGAGCAATGACTTTTCCTCTGAAAACTGCTTTCATTGTGTCTCATACGTTTGGGTATGTTGTACTTTCATTTTCATTATACTTTAGGAAGTCTTTAATTTCTTTCTTTATTTCTTCCTTGACCAAGTTTTCATTGAGTAGAGCATTGTTCAGCTTCCATGTTTTTGTAGGCTTTCTGTTGTTTTTGTTGCCATTGAAGACCAGCCTTAATCCGTAGTGATCTGATAGGAGGCATGGGATTATTTTAATCTTCTTATATCTGTTGAGATTTATTTTGTGACCAATTACCTGGTCAATTTTGGGGAAACTATCACGAAGTGCTGAGAAGAAGGTATATTCCTTTGATTTAGGATGAAGTGCTCTATAGATATCTGTTAACTCCATTTGATCAATAACTTTTGTTAGTTTCACTGTGTCTTGGTTTAGTTTGTGTTTCCAAGATCTGTCTATTGATGAGAGAGGGGTGTTGAACTCTCCAACTATTTTTGTGTGAGGTATAATGTGTGCTTTGAGATTTAGTAAAGGTTCTCTTATGAATGTGGGTGCCCTTGCATTTGGAGCAAGGCACCAAATTCTTAGATGTTCAGAATTGAGAGCTCTTCTTGACAGATTTTTCCTTTGATGAGTATGAAGTGTCCTTCCTTATCTTTTTTGATGACATTTGGTTGAAAGACGATTTTATCCCATACTAGAATGGTTACTCCTGCCTGCTTCTTGAGACCATTTGCCTGGAAAATTATTTTCCATTCCTTTTCTTTGAGGTAGAGTTTGTCTTTAACATTGAGGTGTGTTTCCTGTATGCAGCACAATACTGGGTCCTGTTTATGTATCCAGTCTGCTACCCTACGTCTTTTTATTGGGCCATTGAGTCCATTGATGTTAGGAGATATTAAGTAATAGTGATTGTTGCGTCCTGTTATTTTCAATGTTATTTTTATGTTTGTGTGGCTATCTTCTTTTGGGTTTGTTGAAAGATTACTTTTTTGCTTTTTCTAGGGTGTAGTTTCCCTCTTTGTGTTGGCATTTTCAATCTATTATTCTTTGTAGGGCTGCATTTGTGGAAAGATATTGTGTAAATTTGGTTTTGTCATGGACTATCTTGGTTTCTCTTTGGTAGTTGAGAGTTTTGTTGGGTATAGCAGCCCTGGCTGGTGCTCGTGTTCTCTTAGAGTCTGTAAGAATTTTGTCCAGGATCTTCTAGCTTTCATAGTCTCTTGTGAGAAGTCTTGTGTAAATCTGTTAGGTCTGCCTTTATTTGTGACTTGACCTTTTCCCCTTAGTGCTTTTAATATTCTTTCCTTGTTTTGTGCACTTGGTGTTTTGACTATTATGTGATGGGAGGAATTTCTTTTCTGGTACAATCTATTTGGAGTTCTATAAGCTTCTTGAATGTTTATGTTCATCTCTTTCTTTAGGTTAGATTTTTCTTCTATAATTTTGTTGAAGATATTTACTGGTCCTTTATGTTGGGAATCTTCTATACCTATTATCCTTAGGTTTGGTCTTATTGTGTTCTGCATTTCCTGGATGTTTTGGGTTAGGAACTTTTTGCATTTTGCATTTTCTTTGACTGTTTTGTCAATGTTTTCTATGGTATCTCTGTACCTAAGATTCTCTCTTCTATCTCTTGTATTCTGTTGGTGATGCTTCCAATTGTGACTCCTGATCTCTTTCCTAGGGCTTCTATCTCCAGGGTTGTCTCCCTTTGTGATTTCTTTATTGTTTCTGTTTCTATTTTTAGTTCTGGTATTGTTTTGTTCATTTCCCTCACCTGTTTGATTGTGTTTTCCTGTATTTTGTCTTTAAGGGCTTCTAGCTGTTTGCCTGTATTGTCTTGTATTTCTTTAAAGGAGATATTTGTTTCTTTCTTAAAGTCTTCTATCATCATCATGAGAAATGATTTTAAATCTGAGTCTTGCTTTTCTAGTGTGTTGGGGTATCCAGGTCTCACTGTGGTGGTAGAATTGGGTTCTGATGATGCCAAGTTGCCTAGGTTTCTGTTCCTCATGTTCTTGCCCTTGCCTTTTGCCATCTGGTTATCTCTGGTGTTAGCTGGTCTTGCTCTCTCTGACTGTGGCTTGTACCTCCTGCAAGCCTCTGACTCCTTGGAGACCAGCTCTCTCTGAGAGGAATTTGGATTTGGAGAGCTGTGGTACAGAGTCAGCTCTGGGGTGCAGACAGAAACCAGAAAGATCCTGTCCCTAGCTCTTCCTTGGTTCCTGTTTCTTGATGGCTCTGCTAGGGTCCCTCTTGATCGAGGAATTTGAACAGAAGTGGTGATCTTCCTGTGCTCAAAGGTGTGCTGGCACTCCTGGGAAACTAGCTCTCTCCTGGCATTGAGTATGGAGCCCTGTGTCACAGGATCAGCTCCCTGGCTGCAGAAGGAAGCCAGAAGGCCACCTCTCAGTCCCTGTGTCCTGAGGGTTCTAGTCTCATCCCACTGATCAGTGTTGCTGGCCTTACCCCCAGCTCACAGGCTTGTCCACATTCCTGGGAGGGTAGCTTTCTCCTGGTGTTATTTGGCTATGGAGCTCTGTGTCACAGTCGGAGGTCTCAGGCCACCGAAGGAAACCAAAAGCCTCCTTTCCCAGGCTGCTTGTAAGTCCCTGTGTTCTGGGGGTTCAAGGCAAGTCCCTCTAAGCAGACATACTGGCCTTACCCCCAACCACAGGCTTGTCCACCCTCGTGGGAGGGTAGCTATTTCTCTGCCCTATTTGGGTATGGAGCTGCTGGGTGACACAGATCACAGGCTTAAATATTAATTTAACACTCATATATTATGATATTAGTCATTATGACATTAGACATTATGATTCACAGCGTGTGTGTGTGTGTGTGTGTGTGTGTGTGTGTGTGTGTGTAAAAACGGTCATATAACAGTTAGGTAGGCTACAGGTCAAAGACACCTTATGCTACTGAAGGCAAAGGCCGAGCTGATATGAAAAGCAACCAACTCTAGGTATTAGCTACTAACAAAGAAACCCGGTTAGAGATTTGCTTGGTACAGGTGGATAGACCTGCACAGCAGAGGTGAAAGAAATCTACAAAATTGTAGAACTTTAAAATTGAAGTGTAATAAAGAGTCTGGATATATGGAGAAAGGAACAGATGGATAGATGTCAATTCAAATGGGCTTTATCAGGTGGTGTGGACTATAATGAAAATGAAGCTCTGGGCACAGTGAAAAGTTCTCTGGCATTTGTACCTGACTGTTCGATGACAAGTCAGTGGAGCAATAACAGTCAAAGTCTTATATGTCCTGTTTTAAATGACATTTTATTGAGAACATTGTACCCTTTTTGGGTTTATATGTTTGATATGTTCTTGAGCCTGATTTTCCTGGTACAATTTTAATGCAGTCAAGATCCTATGTTTTCCCATTCTATTTCAATGAGGTAGATGCAGTGCCCTTCCATGGTTATTTATTAATCTGTACCTCCATTGAGGTGCTACACAGGTGGTGGTATTGATGCACATTTGCTCTCAGAATGCAGACAATTGATGATTTTCAAAGTTGAGTCACCAAGAACATGGAACAAGATGAAAGCTAGTTTCACACAACTTAGAATAAGGCAGTAATTAGAGCATAGCACAGCATTTTCTCCATGGTAACTGCATTTTAGAGGTATTACTCCCTGCTCTTGCCAAGAAATGATAACTTGTATCACAAGATGTACCCCACCCTTACCCATTTATATATTATAGCCCTTTTGGTCCAGAACCCTCAGAATCCATGCCCAAACATATGCTTCTGACATTTTTACATGACTAAATCGAAGTCCTCAAACAATTCTGATGATGAAACCAACATTTTATACCTTAGAAGTTCAGTCTTTCTGCAGGCTAGATACTATGAACTTCACAATCATCTAGGAAGTAAGGACAAGACACATTTTTTTTCTTGTTTACAATTTGACTTAATTGGGGCCTTACATCAGTAAACCAGGGTAAGGATGACTTCTCTTTCAAAGAGGAATGGGCCAGATATGCTTGCCTATTGGGTTTTGAAAAACTAAAGACATATGTTCACAAACTGTTTATGAAAATATTGCCATTTGAAGTGCTAAGACCTTACTCTTTCTCCACCAGTGCTCTGGACTATCATAGGAAGTTTGTATCAGCCCCAGATTTTCTCATGTACTGACACTGTCATTTTTATTCTTGTCCCTCATCTTCAGCTGCTGCTTCTGTCTGCTTTCAGCAGACAAGAAGATTAAAGGAAAAAAAAAACTTCTAAGAGTCTTTGCTTTAAATCATTAAGAACTCTGATACAGTCATTTTCTTCCCTCAAATCAATGGTAACAACAGCAACAACCACTTAATTTTACAGCCTCTGCAGACTCTGATGCCTCTTGAAAGCTTGAAAAATTGAATTTTCTCTTTGAATCCCAGTTGTGTGCACCTAAGTAGCATGACCACCCTGGAGCCATCAACACCACAGGAGCCATAGCACTACACACCCTGTAGCAAACAGAATAAGAGATTGATTCTCAGGTTTACTTCTATTGCAAAAAGACATTTGTTGAATTTCTTCACAGAAGACCCTGAGATGTTCATTCTCATTCTAGTGATTCACCAGGGGAGGACTAAATTCCCTGAAGACTGGAATAAGTGGAAGTCTGAAAGGACAGCTGTCTCTGAATGTGATCTTAATTGATGATTATATTTTCTGAAACAATGCTATGTACTTGAAGTACTATAACAGCATACTCTTCTTTTGAGATGAATGACCAGTCTTCTCTTCTTGATATCAAGTTATTAGTTTGTCCAGGTCATGTTTAGAGAGCCATGTTGGTAGACCTCATAGATTTAGATTCTGAAACTTCTTGAAGACTCTCTTAGCAAATTACCTCTTTCTCTTATTTTTTTTTTCATTTTTTTTTCTGCCATAATCCCTGAGCCTTGTATGAAGAATTGTGTTGTAGCTGTAGATAAATCAGTTGGTACTGGGCTTGACAACTATGTACTTTGACTAGCTCTAGATTTCTGTAATAGTCTATGTTTAAAAATAAATGAATAAAGGAAGAAGAAGAAGAAGAAGAAGAAGAAGAAGAAGAAGAGGAGGAGGAGGAGGAGGAGGAGGAGGAGGAGGAGGAGGAGGAGGAAGAGGAGGAGGAGGAAGAGGAAGAAGAAGTTGAAGTTCTTTTTTTTGTTTTTATTTTTTTGTTTGTTTGGTTTTTGTTTTTTTGTGAGGGAGGAGGACTACACTTGTCTGCAATTATAAGGACAAATATGTAGAATGTAGTTTAGAATTATACTGGTTTAGAAAAGTGGTGATTCTAGGTTCTAGGTGGGTTCAATAAGAATGTCTCCCATAAGCTCATATGTTTGAATACTTAGTCAACAGAGAGTAACACTATTTGAAAGGCTTAAAGGGTTAGAAGGTGTGACCTTATTGGAGTAAATATATGGCCTTTTTAGAGGAAGTGTGGCACTAGTATGTCAAAACTTTTTTGTTTTCATAAGCCCAAGCCAGGCCCAGTGTCACTCTCTCTTTTCTAGGTCTGTGGATCAGTATGTAGCTCTCAGCTATTGCTCCAGCCCATGTGTGATACCATGTTTCCTGCCATGATGATAATGGACTAAACCTCTGAAACTGTAGGCAAGCATCTAGTTAAAGTCTTTCTTTTATACAAGTTGCCTTGGTCATGATACTTCTTCAGAGCAAGAGAACAGTGACTAAGTTTTGTAAGGAGCATGACTTTATTGGTCCTGAGTAATTGATTATCTTTTTAGTAGCAGGTATGATTTCTTTCTTGTTGAGTTGGTTTTAAGTCCAATTAAAGAACAACGACAAGTTAATATGTATATGGAAGGTTTGGAGAGAAAAAATGGAAAGGAAAAATGATGTAATGACACTATAATTTTATTTTTTAGTAGATGAAGTTTGTTAGGTGACTAATCTTTCATTTGACCAAGGCAAAAGCTAGATAAAGATGAACTGTGAGTTACTGTTACCAGCTAACTTTGAGGTGAGCTGGCAATGGTAATACCAGAAGAAGGGAATGATCTGCTTATATGTTAACATGGTCATATATCTGGCCAGAAATAAATCCTGAGACTGAAGTTCAAACCAACTTTGGAGTGATGCTAATGCAATAGTGTAAAAGCAACCACTGAGTTGAGGAAAAATTGAATACTTTTGTTCCTTTTTTCCTCCTAGCCTTTCTTTATTTTTCTTTTTTCTCTTTCCCATATTCTTCCTCTCCTTCCATTTTCTAATTATCCCAATTCTACATCTGATCAGAAAATCAGTGTACAGGAATTCATTTACATTTTGAAGAAGTCTTTAAACTTTTTTAGTGTTTTTGTTTTTAATCATTATTAGAAAAGAGAGAAAAATTTCAACTAGTCTACTTTTCTAGTCTCACATTTAGTTTCCACAGTTAGCTTTAAGACTGATTGTGTTTACACAAATGCATAGTTCTTTTTAAATAGTCCCATTTTAGGAACTGGTTGAAGAATCGGGAAGCAACCTAAGCGTTTTGAAAGCAGACCAAGAATCCCAAACCGACTTAGATGGTAAGCACAACAAGTCTTTCTATTTCATTTTAATACCAAAAGATTAATTTATAATATTAACTAAATGACTCATCATTTGGAAATGCATTAAAAAAAAGTTAAGAAGTTTATTCATAGTTAAGTAGGAAGGAAGTTGTGAAATGTGGACTGGAGTCTAGACTATAGGCTTCCAATTTTGTGTGCTTATATTAGTTTGAATTTGGGTCTTTAGCCCTTGAAAGGGGTTTCTAAAGTAGAACCAATTGATCTCACTTATATATAAATATGGTATGCTAAAAAATGGGTAGTCTAGAAGATTAACATGAAAAGATTAAGCTGACACAATGTCTAAGGACCCATATTATAAATAGTAACAAAGTCCCAGAGCAGACTGACAGACTTCAGTTTGTGATGTCCCCATCTACTTTGGAGAAAAAAATTATTAATACAGCATCATCTCCTCTACTATAGAGAATCACTGGGTTGTTTTTCATTTGTTTGCTGTTGCTATTGTTTTATTTATTGAGATAAATTTTTACTCAGTTCAGTTTGTATCCAAATTCCTGGTCCTTCTTGCCTCTGGTTCACCTGACTGTTCCATTACACCTAGAAATCCACATATAAGTTTTAATGAGATTTTGATACTGCTTAAGATTGGAGAAAATGACTGTGATGGATAGGGAAAGGGATTTATGGAAATTAAATTAATTTATCTTTATTTATTTATATTTTTTTTCTGCAAACAGCAGCTTGGGAATAACATCGAGACACCACAGGGTAAGGCAGTGGGTGAAAGCACATGTGCTCTAACATGAGTTACTTTGTGTGAAATCTCTTTGCGTGTAGTTCCTGCTGTAGTTGGGGAGAAGTTCTGCAAAGTGAGCTAGAGCCACTAAGCCAATAAAGCCAGTCCTGGTTGATCAATATTTGGTCCTGAATGGACACTTGGGTTGCAGTGTTGAGCTTTATAGCCTTGCTATTTCGGGTTCCAGGACTTGGTGTTGTTAGTTTGATTATAGATAAGGTTTTCTAGTTTGGGATTCTGAAATGAAAAATATGTGAATATCCCCAACGGGAGTGTGTTCCAGCTTTTTCAGCTCTTATTAATACTCCACAGAAACCCTTCACAAGTTTCTTCTTACAGAGTGACTCGAGAACTTGGTTGGGTCTTCTTCCTTGTGAAACTGCTTCAAGCTGAGTAGGGGTGATACACTGACTATATCGGTACTATGTTGCTCTTGTAAGGGTTTTATGGAATTCTCTGAAAGGTATCTATACTTAGAAGTAGTCTGGGGAGAAGGGCCACAGTCTTGAGTACATTTCAAGAGACAACAAGCTGGTCAGTATCATGAGTACAACCTTCAGCTTAAGGCAAGGGACTATGAGCTCCTCCAGTTCGGAGAAGTACTTGTTCTGTTAGAGTCAGGCTATGTGTGATTTCCTGACTGGAATTACCACTAAGTTAATAAGATTTGTTATTATCTTATCTCCTGTGAAATTTGGAGATGTTGGTGTGAGCCATGGCATGAGCAATTTAACACATAATGTGATACATGAATAGAACCATGAAAATAAGAACAATTCTGACTAGACAAAATCTGGTTACACCAGAGGTTTGAAGTACAAAGTCAGGCACTATAGCTCTATGGTCTTACATCACAGGATGCCCCAGCTAGTATCATTGCTGGAAGCAGATGTTTTCTGCTTATGATTTCAGGAATAAGATTATGAAAATTCTTGATGAGGGCTTTTTGGCCTTGTTTGCTTGCTGTTTCTCAACAATGACTTTTTTTATATCAACATTAGTTCCTTAAAAACTGTTGCTGTCTTTTATGGGTTATAGATATCAAAGAAAGAAACTATTCAGCAGAGTATAGAGCGTGTTTTATTTATCAAGATTATTCCATTTGAAAATACCACAATTGCTTTTTATTAACTGTATCAGTTATAAAACAGCGCCCCATTTCTCATTATATCATGTCTTTATAAGCACACAATGACATGGTCAACTTTTTCATATTTGGCTCACTACTACTTATTCTAATCAGACCCTTGCCTTTCTATCTCCTTTCTCTTTCATAGCAGACCTGTTGTAAGGTCATTTCTATTTCCCCAGAGCTTGCACAAACACTACAAGTATTAACCTATAACTGCTATTACAATCACCAGAGTCATGCTTCTGCACCCTCTCTTAAGGCTTGTGATTATCAGATAACATAGGTAAGCTTCATGTCCATTATCTCATTTGATACTTAAAAAGCCTAATGAGGCAAGCACACTTATTGAATCCTTTTTACAAATGACAAAACAGAGCCATAGAACAGTCTACTAAATTTTCTAAATCCAACCAACTCATTTTTAATGACACATGGATTTAAATTAATGCTGGGCCATTAGGAGGATTTACTGTTATGAATGAACCCAATGGTGTATGATTGTTAGTTATATTGGAAGGTGAACCAATTTCAAAAGTTAGGCAGCTATCCTAAGCTTAGTTTAAAATTTTATTTTTTAAACTCAATAGATTTAGGAGAATGCTTATAGTCTAGTGATAAGGCACAAAGCAAGTTGAGATAAGGGACTTTTTATGATAGAAGGATGATAGATGCAAGAATAAAAGCTCAAGATTAGACTGGGGTTTGATAAAATGGAACTGTGGAAGTTAATTTTTTTCTTTCTTGTTTTGTAGCAAAACAATATACATCATTTATCATGATAATTTTATTGAGAAATATTTACACAAATAAATTACCTGTTGTTGCCAGTAAAATAACTAGTGGTTTCTGCATCTTCTTAGAGAGAGATCTCAGAAATGCTTGAGGAGTTTCTTCTCTGAGAGGATAGTGCTATGGATGCAAAGTATCTTCATAGATGTACACATTTCAGAATTTCACTAGTACTATAGACTTAGAGCATCCAATTCAAATCTCTTTGTAATTTACTCAAATGAATATGTATTCTTACTGCCTTAATTCCCATATGTGATACCACTGCTACTTTTAGGACCAAAAACCTACAGGAACAGAATGTGCATGTTAAGATTCCAGCATGGGTATCAATAATATTATTCCTGATGCAACATATAGCTATTCCTTTATTTCCTATAGGATTACAGTCTGCTAAGTTCATCAGAAGCTGGATATATATACCTCACTAAATATGACACTGTCTTAAAAGTATGTTGGTTGTTTCTACCAATAACTTCACAGCTGAGAGCTGCTGCTTGCTGTGACATTATGCTGCAAGTTATCATGAAAGGACTAGATCAAGATTAAAATGTTTTAGTCGACTTCCTCTTCAATGAATACTTCCTTTTGATTTTCACAAGGCTCAGGAATCATGTCTAGTCATCATAAGTTAGGGACAATCTGTATCAGTACTGCAAATTGCTTGTGATAGGACAGGAGGAGGTGTCTTGGTTTGGATACAAAATGCCCCCTACAGTTTAATGTATTTGAATCAATGCCCTTCCCCTAGCTGGTGGAACTATTTTAGGAAGTTGCAAAACCCTTCAGTGGAGGGGCTTTGCTGAAGTCAAAATTATGTCATGATAAGGATGTGGGACTTTCCATTAGAAAAGAAAAGATAGGCAGACACAGATGTCTTCTGGAGAGGAGTGCTATGCTGAGATGCAAAGGCTGTGGAGGGGGGGCAGAGACTGAAGGGAAAGTCAGTTCAGGATTTATTGCAATAATCTAAGTGAGAGAGACGGTGATGTCAAGATGCTAACTGTTCTCTGAGATACCTTCAGTAAAAAATGGAGATGGAGATAGAGAAGGAGATTTGTCTGAAGATGTATATGAAGGAGAAAAATGTCAAGACCTGCTTACTGTAGCACACCTCTGCATACACACACACATCTTTTGGTCAAAACAAATAACATTAATAACATTCTTTTTGGTTAAATATTCATAAGCTCTACGTGTTCCATGACATTATGGACCAATCCTCTCTCAGTATATTACAGTATCTACAGTCAATAGTATTAAAAGATACAATCAGCAAGTGACAAACACATGCATCTATTAACCTTTACAACCTTTCCTGAGGTGGATGTTCTGGGACACACACACACACACACACACACATTAAAAAAGAAATAAAAGTAATAACAAAATGGCCCACACAAGAACTTAATAATGGAAAGACCTAATGTGATCTAAGGCATGGCCCCATCTGTTGGACTTGCAAGCCTACTTTCTTTCAGACTGTGGTAGGTTATTAAGGTAGACAGTGACATATCATTTTGTCAGGCTCACAGAGAGTCACATCCGTCTATGAAGACAAACAAATAAATCCCAGTTCAGAACACAGGTTAAAAGAGATTTACCAGGTTCACTGAGACAAGTGCCCTCTTTTATGGCCACCTAAACTGGCCTCTGGAGGTTGTCTGCATGGCCTCACACTTCCTGCCATGAGGGAGACAGCAACCCCGGGGGGGGGGGGGGAAGAGGTTACTAAGGACATTTCCTCATTTCATTTTCTATGGTATAGTTTGAGCAGACAACAGGCTAGACAAGAATAAAAAATAAGCCAGAGAAGGGAGTCTCTCTTTCTGAGCACTCTCATAAAACAAAATAAATCTTTAACCTCCTGACTTTTGAGCTCATGCAATTCTTGGTACAGGAGGATAAAATTGGCCCTAACTGCAGGCTCCAGCTGTGTCATTGTTTTTAACAAAAGCTCGATTGATTTCCTAAACATTGAAATGTTTTGGTTCACAGGCAAAACTTCTGCTACATCTCTGGAGCCCTTTGGTGTGGTCCTGTGGCAGATGCAATTCAGGACAGCACAGCCAGAAGCCAGGCACTAACCCTTTATATGTGATGTTCCTCTCACATTCCACCAGAGAGAAGTCTCCAAGACTAAGCAGAACAAACAGTCTTTTCTACCTAAGTGCTCTGTTGTAGTTGGTCACATACCACAGCAATTAATATTTAAAAAAACATATTTGTTTCTTAAATATGAGGAGACAAGAACATGCTCTTGTTTATTTTTCTTCTCTCCCTCCCTCTCTCTCTCTCTCTCTCTCTCTCTCTCTCTCTCTCTCTCTCTGTAGCAAGCTAACAATGGGATTGTAGTAGTTTGAATGAGAATAGCCCCCATAGGCACCCACAGACATGTTTTAATGCTTTTCTCCTCAGCTAGTGGAGATGATTGGAAAGGATTAGGAGATGGGGAAAGGGATTGGAAGGACTAGAAACTAGGAGCGGGCTTTGAGATTTCAAAAGGGAAAGAGAGATGAGCAGCTACCAATCTCTTCCTTATGCCTGTGGATCAGGATTTAAACTCTCAGCTACTGTTCCAACTGTGTGTCTGAGTTCTGCCATGATAATCATGGACTAACCCTCTAAAATTATAAAGACCCCCATTTAAATGCTTTCTTTATAGGAATTATTGTTGCCATGATTATCATTGTTCTTGCTTGTTTGTCATTACTCTTTCCAGCAATAAAACACTAACAAGATACTGAACAAATATTTTAATGTTCTCCAAATTCTGGAAACTTTCTTTCACTTTGTGTGGCAAATGGGAGGGTGACTGGTGACTAGAAAAGAAGCAAATGAATTAGTTGACAGCATCAGAGGACGATATTACAGCGATTGACTTAAAGGATTTTAAATGCTTTTAGTTTTTAATCTAGAATCAATAACATTTCACTGCACAAAGTAGAAGGAGTGTCTTATGGGCCAAGCAGATGCTAGTTTCATCCATCAGGAAGTTAGAAAAGTCAAGAATCATCAAACATGAGAGGATTGCTCGTCTCAAAGTTATGAACATTGTAAGACCAGGGCACAGGGACACAGAAACAATGAAAAACAACTGATCTGCTGAGCAGCAGCAGCAGCAGCGTCTTTTTGTGAAAGGACTAAGGTCCCTTCCTTACCACGCCACTTGAAGCTGGACTATTTGGCTATTTGGCGATTTGCTTCCTAATGTTTATGAAGGTCAGGCAACAACTTACTTTTAGTCTATTAAGATGAAAATTTAGGCTGTATTACTCTATTTTGATTTTTATTCTTTTGTTTGTGATTTGGGGGGCAGAGCAGAAGTTTCATATCATCTAGGGTTTCCTATAATTGGTAATTAAGTAAAGAAATGATGCTGCTCTCAAGTGACATTGGTTAAACCCACTACTCCACAGAACCAAAAATATCTGTGAAATATTTCCTCCTCTGGGGGGGTGGGGAGCATCACTAATGTGATTCAAATAGAACAAAAGCTAATAGTGAGGAGCCAGGATAGCCCAGGTATTAGTTTTGAGGAAAAAAAAAAATCTGATCAAAGTAACACCTACTGTATTACGTTCTTAAAAAGGTTATTCTTATTCTGAATCCTCCCTAGGTTTTTGTTTTTGTTTTGGTTTTGGTTTTTTTTGTCTGCCTCAGTCATCAGTAACAAGCAAATATATTAGTCTCTGAGTGCCAACTGAAGCCGTATGGAATGGTGAGCAAAACCAATACTGGCAAAGTAATCATGTAAAAGTTTGCACATTTCCTCCAGTAAATGCTGTGGAAATAGTTGTTACTGTAATGTTTAGGAGAAAATGGTGAGGGAAAAAAGGCTGTGCATGTTTAGAAAGGTGCTTCTTTTTGTTAACCCCTTTCCATCCCATGTTAGCAGCATTCATAGACCATAAGTAACAGATGACAGGCAGCAGAATTTTCTGCAGCCACCCAATACTCTTA
>JADRCH010000117.1:174567-180066 GCA_019843965.1 Rhynchomys soricoides
GAAACAGCCATAATTCTTTGTGAACTACCATGATTTACCCATTCCCTCCCCACCTTCTCTCTCTCTCTCTCTCTCTCTCTCTGTGTGTTATTGTGTATTACTGGAGGTGTTACAGTGTCTGACAGCCCTAACAAGCCTGGCTACTCTCCCTGTCCTCAACAGTCCAATTAAGGAAACAACAATGGTGAAAAGCCGAGAAAGGAGATGAATTCAATGTGCCTATATTGAAAAGAGAAACAAAGAAATCCTGTGAACCCACACTCTTGAGGCATCTGAAGCCTAGATGTATAGCTAAAGTTTTTTTTTTAAAAGGCAGGAGGCATACATAAACAGGCAGTGTTAGTTGTGGTGTGGTCCTGTCTGTCACTGACTCTAGTCTTTCTACAAGGTGGTCTGATGGCTGGAACATGATGAGAAAATGTGGTCCCCCCAAAAAGGCAGAGAGAACTGCTAAGCGAGTTTTAGGGCAAAATCCACAGGTCAGTGATTCTCATCTGAATGGGCCTGGCTGTCTTCCCAACATAATAATTAAAGGCAAGAGTGACAAAGGAAGGTAAAGGACATACAGCCAGTGCTTCAATCAATTAAAAAAATTAAAATGAAGAAACCCATTAATTCTGAATCCACCTGTGGCTTCTGGGCATAGTAGGCCAGCCAGCCATTCTGGTCAGGATTGGACTGGCTGACACTTGCCTTAGTTCCCGCTCTGAAATATGGTCTTATTACCTGAAGGGTGAGTCAACACTAATAGAATGGTTGATTCTGAGAGGTTCTCAGAAGGAAAGACAGACCAGAAATATAACAACTTCTACAGCAGGACAACCTGTAGAAATGGAGTTTCTAGATAAATCACAGAGCTGCTGGCTGATTAGGCATATTTACAGGAAGAAAACTGATAAGTTGATATAAGCCCCAAAGTTCTGAATACCCAAGATTCACTTCACAGCAACTGTTGGACTGTGTGTGAGGTCCCAGATGGAGGAGTTGGAGAAGCGACTGAAGCAGCTGAGGAGTTTGCAGCCCTATGGAGGGAGCAACAGTGTCAACTGGCCTGAACCCCCAGTGCTCCAGGAGACTGGATCACCAACCAAAGAATACACATGGAGGGACCCATGGTTCCAGCCACATATGTGGCAGAGGAGGGCCTTGTTGGCCATCATGGGGAGGAGAGGCCCTTGGGCCTAAGGGTGTTAGATGCCCAGTATAGGGGAATGCCAAGGATAGAAGATGGGAGTGGGTGGGTGGGGGAATACCCTCATAGAGGGGAGGGGATAGGGGGTTTTCAAAGGGGTGACCTGGAAAGGAGGAAACATTTAAAATGTAAATAAACCATCAATCAATCAATAAATATTAATAATAAAAAAGTAGGAATGGGCATGAAGATTGGGTCAAAGACTGGCCATTGGTAGGAGGGGCCACAGAGTATGACTAGTGAGTAAGAGAATGTCAGAGGAAGAATAAGCATCTCTCAAAGCAACCATTTTCAGGAGGTATGCAGGAAGCAGGGGCAGAAAGTCAGAGAAATAAGTCTGATTTCTATGGTTTTGAGAAACTGCAGTCGTTTAATCAAAATGGAGAAATATTTCAAAATAGCATGGCTGTGGATACCAGTTCTTTCTTGGGGAGTATTCTTATGATAAGAAGAATGGTCTTTGAGCCTCAGCTGTGCCTAGAATTCAAAGAGACTTCAGGCTTAGGATGATGACCTTTGCAGACCCGAAAAAGAACATTATAAGAGTTGAGAGTAAGATTCTTCTTTGTACCTTGAAGGTAATGGGATAGTTTAGATATCTCCTGGTTGTAGACCAATACTCCTGAGGTATGTAGGTGACTGACCCAGGAGACATACAAAATAAAGACTGAGATACCAAGTTCTCTTCCTATTTGTAGTGACCTTGTGGTTATAACTGAGGACTCAATGCTTATTAGAAAAGGCAGTCTCTAGGTACCAATTAAAGAACTAACCGTGCCAACAGATTATAATAAACAAAATAGAAATGTTTTTAAATTCTGTCCACCAAACCTTGTGATGTATACACATGTGTGGTTGTTAGCCACTGTTTCCTAATATGGCACAACATCATAAAAAAATTAGTATAGCCTCCACAGTAGGCCATTTTGTAGACTTTCCTGGTTCTTCTGCTGAATCATATTCCTTAAAGTAGAAAAATGCAAGGGTGGAGAAACACTGACACACAAAAAGAAGAAAAGCAGTAGAAAAGATAAGAACTACTGAATTTTGGTTTTAGATGGAAATTGGAGTGATTTGAAATTATTGTTTGCTTTATACAGGGCATGCTATGTTATGACTAGGTGTAGCAAATGGCTTGTGTAACTGTGGAAATGGCCCTGGCTCTTCTGATGAGTAAATGTTCCTGAGTTTTAAAGACAGATAACACTAAATACATCAGTACAAGCTACGAAAGTGCAAGAATATTCAACCATGGATGATGGAGTTTTTGAACAGGTTATTTATGTGAGCTCCCTCAATCCTATGAGATAATTATGACCTTACGTTCGAGACTGGAGAGCAGAGGCTTAAAAAGATTTAACTCACTTGCTCCAATTTGTATTGATCAGCAAAAGGCAGGCTCTATTCAAGAGTATTTTAAATGCGATAAATTTAAATTAATAAGTTTTTTTATAACAATAGTACTTTCATTTGTTAATAAGTTTCATATTCATTTGTTCATATTGAGAACTTGTACAACGAATTAAAAATCATATATTACTTTTCTTTGGAGTCATGCTAAAGGTTGCTGAATACACTGTAAAGCTTTACTGTTTCAAATCTCACTCTTTGAGCCTCTTGTGCACCTATTGCACTAGCCTCTATGTATTTGTTCTTTATTTTAGTTCTGTATGTAAACAAAATTGGAGATGGGAGTTATTTTTTTACTTATTCATTCCAAATATGCTGGGAAGGTGGTAGTTATATATAGCTGCCCCTTATACTTTACTGTGCATGAGACTGAGGCACATAATATTTATTAACAAACAGCCAGTGTATTATATTCAAGTTTCAAGGGAGATGGGAAGTAACCAATCATTATGAGCAGGGATCTTTCATTAGTATCCACATTAAGAGACAGATATAGGCTGTAATTCTAAGGATTATAATCTCCTTACTGCTAGGTTTGCAATTTGTTTACCTGGGAAACCTTGGGTACTTTTGATTGTTCGTTGGATTGTGGGGTGGGCTAGCTTCACAAGTGTTCATTAATCCCTCTGTGCTTCAGGGTACTCAGCTTGGTGGTTTCTGCTTTCTAATAGTTTTCTAGCTGAAGAATTTATACAAAGGAAGGATTTGTGGGTTAAGAAGCTGTTCCCCATAAATAACAGAGGCAGCACATCACTTTGGATTCAGATGTAGATCCCTGCTGTTTTATCCATGACTCTCTGTGCCCCTTCCTCACAAAGCTGTTTCCCTGTTGTTGTTTTCTCTTCCCACACATCTATATCTCTAGACTAAAAGAAGCTATGCATTTGGAGGTAAAGATCAAGGTGCAAATGTTTTTTATAAAGTGAGACAGTTTTACAAAAGTGGAAATTTCTGTTTACCAAAGAATGGGACCACTTTTTACCCCAGCAACCTTGAAGAAACACTGGAATGTTATTTGCTGCCTGCAGCGGCTGCTCCCTGTCTCCTGGACTTGTTGCTTCCCAGAATCATACTCTTCCCCAGATAGCAAGTCCTCAGAGCTTGGTGAACATTACAGTTGGCTGGAGAGCTTTAAAACAGCTGTTCCCTGGACCAGTTCCTTCAGGAAGAGGACCCAGGCTGTAGATATATTTAAAGATTCCCCAATTTTACTTGGCACCTACATTTGATGACCAGAGACCTAGACCAAGCCATATGTCTGCCTCAAGGCCTGAGTCCTTCCTGCCACTGCCTCCCTACTTCCAAAGGATCAATTACAACTGGCAGAACTTCCTCTATGCCAAATTTTAAATCTCTAAAGCTCTTTTTCATATTCACCACAATTTTATAGAACTTTCATTCCTGATGAAACAATTAGCCATTTAAAAACCTCCTGTTGGTAGAAAAATTATTTGGAGTTAAAGATACCCACGATTCAACAACTGCAAAAACAAAATCTTCCTGGAGATTTCATTTTTGACTAATAGCTGTGATTTTCTGGACTAAGAGTTTCACATATTATTCTTTAGAAATGATGAATCAAATTGCTTTCAAGTCCCTTCTACATGGAATTCAATGTCCTCAATAAAGGATGAAGGGCCATTCCTAACTACATATGAGAACTTCATAAACTTGCTCAACTTCTGAAAGATTATTTATCTTTATAAGATTTTATGCTCTTTTGTGAATGCTTTTAGCTTTCTCCACTTACCTATTAAGATGGAAGACATGTACTACATTCTAATCATTCCTGCTGACATGCTGATAAAATTTGCATATATAGTAAATAGTGGGGTTTTTCCACATTAATCTGTCTTTTATTAGTTAAATTTGAGGACTGAATTAAACCAATAGAGGAAAGGGGACATTTGGCTTAGTATGTCCTCATTATGGCACTATTCCTTAATTTTAGAATGACAATATTATTCTGAATCATCATATATCCAACTATGTAACATGGTGGGGTTTTTTTGTTTTTTTGGTTATTTTTTTGTATTTACATGAAGTCACAAATAAGAGATTGCTTCGAGTTTCAGACAATACTTTGGGCTTTTGAATATTACTGAGACTGTTAAAAACTATGAGGACTTTTGTAATGTACATTGTATTATAAGACAGTTATGAGTCTATGGGTATTTGTGTGTTAGGGAGTGTGTGTCAGAAATGGAATATGGGAATTTGAATGAAAATATATCCCACAGACTTGGTATCTAAACACTTTCTCCCCAGTTGATGCTGCTGTTATTGGAAACTTTAGAGCCTTGCAAGGAGGCAGTGAAACTTTAGAGCTCTACTACAAGAACAAGAGCATTGCTACACTTCCCATTTGCTATCTGCTTCTTCTTCATATAATAATAATAATAATAATAATAATAATAATAATAATAAATATTATTATTTTCTAATTGGATATAGATGATCACTCAGCTTCCTTCTACTATGCTCCTCCTACTCTTCCTGTCACTTGATACCTTTCCTCTCTGCCATAAAAAAGTCTTATCTTCTGGAACTATAAGCCAAAGTGAACATTTTCATCTATAAATTGCTTGGAGTTGTGCAATTTTATCACAGTAGAGAAGTAACTATTACATTGTCATAGACAATCTTTCTAAAACAAAGTATTTAGGATGTCACCCTCTTTTTTCTAAAATTCTTCAATAATTTATCAGAACATTAGAGAAAATATATAATCTCTTTACTTTCTAAACATTATCTGCTTTTCTAGTTTCATGTTCTATAGTCTGACATCCATTTACTTATAAACAGTATGATTGTCTAGGTCTTCCATGTTTTCTTTTTTCTTCTCTTTCTTTCTTTCTTTCTTTCTTTCTTTCTTTCTTTCTTTCTTTCTTTCTTTC